>MU223997.1:1722461-1736254 GCA_018584345.1 Thuja plicata
TAATTCCATGTGAAAGGACACTTATGTGGCAATAATTCACCCTTTTATTTAAATAATCTTTGCATTTTTGTCTCAAATGGAAATGAAGAGGCCACCGTTTCTTTTCAAGAAACTCTTCACCCTCTTTTCATTGTTTTCTATAAATTGGACTTCTTTTTTACTTCATTAGAGGATGATTTTGGAGAGCATCAATATTATAGTCATTTTTTGCATCAATTCTTTCATATTTCAAGCTTAAATTTGCATAATTAAGATAGTTTCAATTGGAATTGAAGATGTTTAGCTTTCATTTATTATTTATCTATATGTCTAACATCTCAATTTGGTGCTTTCATTCTTAGATTAATTGCATTTGACTTCCATAGAGTAGTTGCAATTCATTCTTAGATTAGTGTCATTTGCTTTCATAGCTTAAATTGCTTCTCAATTCATAGATTAAGAGCATTTTCTCATACACTAGTTGCAGATTTCTCATAGAATAATGGAAATTAATCTCATCTTGCATTCTTAAAATCCTCCATGTTACCAATGGTCAGGTTTTTGGCTCTCGTTCTGAGGGTAAAACTCAACATCCACAACTAATTAGGAGGCAACAAGTCGCCTTAATCGAATTTGCAGAACAAACAATTCATGTTTGTCTTTGTGAATTGAGCGATTGTGTAAAGACTATGTTGTGTTTGTGTTGAATTCAGAGGTCTACATTCAACATATAACACTACTAAGCGCGCAAGCATAATTACAACCGTGCAAGTCAATGCTGAGCAGACGCGTCGCTTCACAAGTCGGTTTCACCAAATTAATCATAACTTTGTAATCTTCTTGAAACACGTCTTGCACCTCTAGAACACTATTAAAAACACATAA
The DNA here is from genome assembly GCA_018584345.1 of Thuja plicata. NCBI lineage: Eukaryota > Viridiplantae > Streptophyta > Pinopsida > Cupressales > Cupressaceae > Thuja > Thuja plicata. The sequence goes on from MU223997.1 coordinate 1,723,326, forward strand.
CTAATCATGAATATACACAAGTATATCCTGAAGATAGGCGCAACTCGATCAACATGTTACATACATCGGCCTTAAACCGTTATTCCTCCAGAACTATAACCGTCAATAACAGAATTACATATCTTAATTGAATCTTCATATCTGAGTCTGCGTGTATGAACATAGCATAGTAAACATGTCAAAAACATGTATCTATCCATGCTGGTCTTCATGTCATCATATTTATAAGTACATATAGAAGTACTACTATGTATTATATGTTGTCATCAATGACAAACATATAATCAATCAACTGTTCAGAATCAAATCTCCAACATTTTTCCCTTCTGGAGGAACCTTGTACTTCATTGGTACTTTGAAATAAGAGGTTATTTTTCATGTACCTTCTTCTTTGCATTGTCTTTTTCTTCTATTTGTCACATCTTTACTTTCGATATTTGGGGACGATGCAAAGTGTTGGGGGCATTTAGGCTCCCATTCCATGTTGACCAATTTTTTTTCTTTGTCTTCATGTGCTATTATGTAGATCAGAGCCATGGTTGGCAGTGATGAAATATCTACTAAGAGGATGTCTATCACTCTTCTAGGTTATGACACCAATCCATCAGATCCCCATATCTTTATGTAGATGTTGTGGAGATGATGTATCATACATCAGGAAGTGACATTCCACAAAAACATCTCAAATGTTGACATATAAAAATGTATTTTCTCTCCTTAGAATGTCCAATGATTCCCTCTAAGTAGCATGGCCCAATCTAAGGGGGGTTGTTATATTTGTGTTATTTGATTATATTATTATCTAACCATCATGTTTTTTGTACATCACAAGCTTTTTCTCACAAAATTCAAAATTTTTTATCTTGATGTATGCCTTTGTGGGGGCCAATCCACTATCTCATCAAATCTTGTCCTATTGTATGCCTATCTAGTTTTTTCTATGTGTTCTGATGTGATCTAAGTCATCCTATCACACACCTATCTAGTTTTTTCTATGTGTGTCAATTCATGTCTAAGCCACCCTATCACATACCTATCTAGCTTTTTCTAAACATGTTGGCACATAATCTAAAGCCTTCCTAGTTTGAGCCAACTCTATGCGAATGAAGTCTCCATAGGAAAGTTAGGTGAGTTTCCTTACTTTTTCTCACATCTCTCTTGTCATGATATGCTCACTAAAGTAGGGGGAAAATGTAATATCATAAATTTTCACCCCTGTATAATTTACCATTACACCATGCCTCTACCTTACCTTAAAAACACAAAAATCCACATCATCCTCCATGCTCATCCATCTTTCCTTGTCACCACCTATTTGGAATCTTGACCACATGACCTAGACTACTCAGGATATGATCACACCGTAAATACATCTACACAATGCACACTCATCTTGTGAATCTATAGGTGTGTAGAGTGCCATTGAGGTGTTATACACTACCAAATTTCAACGTAACATTCGATTCCTTAGCCCACCGATGCATAGATTTTCCTTCCAGTCAATATATATCCATTTGCCTCTCTGGACACTTCTTCACAATCTTGGAAAACTTATTTCTCATTCACCACTTCATTTTCAATTTTATCATCATGTTCTTGAGCTCCTTATTGCAGTGGGATCACTTGCAACACATTGGCTTGATCTCTTCCATCATTTGGCTTTCATTTTGATGACAAGAGTCTCTTTACTTTTTCTTTCACTTGTGTTCTTTATAGCATATCACGTTTATTATCTATTTATTGCATTATTATGGTTTTCAATCATTTTCTATATGGTTATCCATCTTCGTTTCATTGTTTTAAATCAACTTCTATGGAGGTGGAAACACCAAAGTAGGGATCTGCCGAAGGCAGGTCTCCAAACAACCACCCAACATTTTCCTTCATTTTTGTGTGTGCAGGTTCATAGGAATCCAAGCATTTTTTTGGTGGCTTCATCAACTCATAATCGTATTAAGAGCATCTTTTCTCCTCCTTGCATGTTTATAGCTTAATCACATCCTTTTTATTCAGTTATTGCACCTAGTTTCTTGTTATTTAGCATAGTTTTTTTCATTTATTTTATTTCATCTTTCTGGTTTTATATCGATGTCTTCTTATTCTATTTGTATGGGACAAACATGCACCACACATTCGTGATGCAGTCAAATTGTCATCCTTGACCTATGTTGGTGTTTGAGGGTGTGATTTTATAGAGTTAGCCAGTTACCTATGTTAGTGTACTTTTCCCTTTCCCATAATAAAAATATCATAATCTGTTAGTCTCTTAAAGTTTTTTACATTCATTTGTATTTACCACCTTAGTTTTCTTAAACACTTTAATCCATTTATATCTAATACTTTAGTCCATCAATCCTCTTTACCTCATTAGTATCTTGATACCTAGCTAACTAGAGTGCTATTAGAAGTGAGGTGGAACAAGTAGTTCATCCCTTGAGACTTTAACCAGTCTTAAGGTTGGTGCAATTTTCCTTCTATATAATTTGATAAAGAGGTAAGCGTTGTTTTTTGTTTGAATTAATGAGAAGTAGTACTAAGAGGGGAGGGGTGAATCGGTACCTCTAAAACTTTTAACACCTTTCACAATTCATCATTAGTAATCATTCAATTCTATATTACCAACCATTAATGTTATTATTTCTTATGCATGTATTATTTGTTCACAATCTTTAATAGTTTTCAATAGTCATAGAAACATTCATGAAAATGATAAACACACAACACAAGATATGGTATCGTAGAATACTCCTGTTAGGAAGTAAAAACTATGGTGGGGTGGCACCCACAAAGCTTCACTATCTGTAGAATGGAAGGGAGCCGATTAAGGCTTACAATTTGATCACTTTTGATGATCTACCCTGTTAGGAGTATTAAGGTGGAGACCTATTAAGATCTACTCTGTTAAGAGCTTTAGCAACACTAATTTAAGTGTGCACTCAATTTTGAGATTTACAATAGGACGATTAAGCCCACCTTCCTGGAAAGGATTTCATTAGTGTACTACACTTGTTAGAATGAGTACAAATGTTGACCTGACTGTATGCATTCTACTATTTCTGATTTACAGATCCATTAAATCTCTTACAATAATAATATTACCTTAAGTGATTGATGAATACCTTTTCTCTGCTTGTCTGTAGCCTCTGTTCTATTCTTGAAAAATTATTTGATTATGTTTGTGTCCTTCTGGATGAATTCTCTGTCTAGTCTTTAGTTTCTCTCTGTGGCTACTATCTTCGTTGATCAACAACTATTCTCAATGGATTGAGCACCTATTTATACAAGTATTTGACCTATCTTGGAATTCTCGTTTTACAATGTTAACTCTCAGATCCAAGGTTTACGACTTGACCTTGATCTTTAGTTTGCATGTTTTAAAATAGTAAAACTAATTAAAACAATAATGAATACATTGCTTTCTCCGCACATAATGGATTTAAAAGAAAATCAAGAAGCTATAAATACAACTTCAGTGATTTATCTGTCGTGGAAAGTCAGATCCACTTTTTGCGGGATGTAACGGACTGTCAGTTCTTGGTCATCAGTTTGAACTTGTAGTCTGTCGGCGTTCCTTGATTGAACTGTTCATCGAGTTCCCTATATCTTTCGGGTTCCTCTCTTTGTTGTTCCGTTGGGTAGCACTGTTGTTACTCGTCGGGTTTCTTTTACCTTTTTGTCATCGGATAACACTTAACAGTGTTTGCCAGGTAACCTTGGCATCGGATAGTGTTGTTCCATGTCTGTCGGTGTAGAGTAAACCGATGGTGCAGATCATGTTTTTCTCTAAGTATACTAATAGAAAAATATAATGCCTTCAATCTCCCCCTTTGACATTAGTATCAAAAACTGATATGTGCATAATACTAAACTCGTTTAGTATGTATACACCATGTTTATATCCTTGTGATAATATGACTCCCCCTAACTGTGTGCACTGGTATAGTATATGTATATTTACATGTATACTATTCATTCTTTGTATGTACATTATTTCCCCTTTCTTTTACTATACATATGGTTTCCTCCTTTTAACTAAGGTGAGTGAACATATCAAATTCCCCCTTTCTTTGATATTGATGACAAAAATGTACAACTTATAATATGCCAAAATTGTGACAAAAATGTGCAACTTACAATGTGTCAAATATGTTAGAATGGGTTTTTTTGATATCTTCCAGCACTTTCTCCCATTGTTCTTTCAATTGTTCTAGTGCCATGTGTTGCAGCTCTAGTCTTGCATGCATATCATAAATGTTGTCCAGGACAAACATTTCTGGGGTGGCACTTAGAGTATTTTCCTGTGTCATATTTTGTTGCAGGAGTGTAAGTGTCAGTAAGAGCTTAACTTGGAGCTCAGTGACCTCATCTCTATACTTCATCTCTACAAACTGTATGTCCTATCTCTGTTTCCTAGCCTGTATAATTTGTTCATTGTGCAATTTAAGTGCTTCTTCTATGTTGGCTAGAATCTGTGCACTAGACAAGATCAACATCTATTTTTTCTATCTTGTAGGTATACTCCTAAGTGAGTTGATCTAAAGTGCACAATTTCTTTATTAAGGTAACAGCTTCTGATAGAATTGGATCAATTGTACTTACCAATTCAGATAGCTTGACCTTTTTCAGTGCCACTTCCTGGCTTATTTTCTCTGCGAGCTTGAACTCATACTTTTGTTCAAGTCTCTCTTCCATAACCTTCTCAACATTGGTATTCTGAGATGTTATTGCATCTGTGAGTATGACCAATTGATCAATTATTGGAGCTTTTTGATCAATATCTATGTCTGGTACAATTTGTTGAAGTATATTTCTTGCTAATTCTAGTACCTTGGCCTCTTTTGCTGCTCTCTTTAGTTTGTCTTGAATAGATTTTCTTTCACAGAGCTTAGCATATTTTGTCAATGCAGTTGGATCCAATGTTCTTGGATCACAGACTGGAATCTCAATGATTTTAACCAGAGTTACTGGATTCTTATTGTTTCCTTTCTTCTTCTTTGATATTTGAGGGGATGCAGATGTATGAACTAACATAGCTAGTTCATTTGTCCATTATAAATTACTTGGTGAAGGTTTTGTAGATTATGCATCTTGTGTCTTCTACTCAGTGGGCACCTATCGGTTATGTGAAGACGTCTCTTCATTAACCTTGGGTGTTTCTGCAAAATGTGCTCCTGATTTCTTCTCCAGCTCATCCTTCTTTCCTTCATCACCTTTCTCTGTTGGTTTTTCCCCTGTTTCCTTTTGAGTTTCTTCCTTATTCTAATCAGTAGAAGTATCTTTCTGATCATCGATTGCAACTTGCTCTGCAGTTTTATCTATGGTTTCTTTGGCTTCTCCATCACCCTTGTCTTCGGGTGTTCTTGTTTCCTTTTCATTTGATCCATCATTTCCCTCTAGTATGTTTATTTCCTTCATTAGGATAGGCATGTTACTTAAATTTGTTTCTTGGGCTTTTTCAATAGTGGTGTCTTGCTCATCGGTTAGAACCTTGTCAGCAATGGCATCCTCATCTTTTTGTATATCTTATGTAGGGTCTTGTACTTTTGAGTTCAAGACTGAAGTGTCTTGTACTATCTCATCAGCAACATCAGTTATTGTATGATCTGATGTCTTCAAGCTTTGTTTTTGTTCTTGATCCTTAAGTGTGATAAATATTACATCATCTTTCTTCTTTGGATCATTGTTAGAATCATAGTTAGTGATATCTTGGATATTATCATCCATGACTGTATCTAAGTTAATAGGCTCATCATCACTTTCTTGATTGTCTAGAGCAATATGTTGAGGACTTGCATTATCTATCTCCTCCTCTTTGTGAGGTGTGTTTGTGAGAAGTAATTGTTTCTCACCACTTGTTGACTCTGCCGGTAGATCCAGGAGTTGTCTCCATTTAGTTTCTCTCATTGAATCCAGTTCTATAAACTTGTTTTCTAGTACTTTGTATGCCCTTATTTTGGCTACAAATTTACTTGAGTGTTTCTTTAGTACTTCTTTTATTTCTTCAACTTTGGATTCAGGAGGCATTAGTCTCACAAGTACCCTTTCTCTTGCTTCTCTCTCTATTTGCAAGGCATATGACCACTGTTGGTATACCCTTTTACCTAGATCGTTAGGTATTTGATTTACAAATTCTGCAGGTGCATACTTGTTCTTGATCATTGATTTTATGACTGCCTCTTGTATTTTATTATGATCCTCTGGGTTTAGTGTATCCCATTGTCTGATATTTTTATCAGTCATTGTGCCATGTGTAGCAATGGATTTGGTAGCTTCATCAACTGTTTGATTTATGAAGTTCGTCTTCACTACATCAGGCTCATCATCTTTAGTGTCATCCAAGTCAGCCTTTTTCCTAACCAACATTTTCCTCTTCTTTGGTGGTGTGGTTTTGACAGTTTGTTGTCTTGTTCTTTTTGCTGGTTGCTTCCTCATATAGGTCCTTACTTGACCTTTCTTAAGTAGTGTGGTATCGGTTGTAGCAGTTTGAGTCCTTGTCCTTTTCTTCTTTGTAGGAGGTGGAGATGGAGGTGTATCAGATTCAGTAGCCTTTGTATCTGATTTCTTTTCTTCTTGTTCTTCATCGATGGTGCCTTGTTCATTGGTTTCCTCTTGTTGATCCCAGTCTTCCTCTATAACCGATAGAATCTTCTTGAGATTCTTAACCATTTTATCCTTTTTGTTTATAGTCTTCTTGACTTCTTTGCCTTGTTTTATCTTTGATTTGGTCTCTTCATATGTTCCAAACATTGGTTGTTTCTTATCAACGGGCTCATTGATCAGTGCCTCAATTGCACTTGTAGCTTGATCAATATTGATCTCATAGTCTAATGGTGCTAACCAAGCTATTCTTGGTAGAACCGGTTTGATATGTGTGTAGTTTGTGTCTTCCGTAAAACATATTTCATCTTTATGTTTTTCAACTAGCTGTTCAAGAATCGTAGTTCTTTCCATCATCTTTTCCTTGAACTCAAGGAAGTATGCAGACATAACAAACTCAAAGTTGTCTCCTAGTGACTTAATCAGTTCACTAATTTGTTGAGTTACCAGTTTGGTAGTATCCCATACAACTTTTCCTACTAAAGGAAAGTATTCTTGAAAATAGAAAAATGTACACATGATAAGTGATCCAAACTTACATGTGTTGGTCTTTGCAGACCTGATTTTGATCATGTTCTCATCAAGTTGTTTTAATAGAATCTCACACAGATCCATCTGAATTCCTTTTGTTACTATCTTGTAAGTTGTGCTTATTGTTGTTGCAGAAATGTTGTTCAGTTTGCTAGCCTGAAAGATTTTATACCCAATAACACATGCACCAAATTTTAGCTCTTCATCGGTGATTGTGTTCACTTTTAGATCTTTGTTGTCTCATTTTGCATTGGTGAGTTTTTCAACTTCTTTCATGGATGGATGCTTGTGTGCCCTAGGCTTGTCGGTTATCAGATAACCAGTGACAACATGAAGAACATCCTTGGTTATTTTCTTGGGTTGGTCTAGCCATAGCTTGTTTTCATGCATTCTTCTCAAGACTAACCTTATCCATTCTATTTTGAATTCCCTCAAGAAATGTAGGGCATTAGTTAACCCTTTGACCTCCAAGTGTTTATGCTCTTCCTTTAGTTTTCCTTCAGCATCACACAGCTTCTTAAAAGCTTCACCCATTTCAAGATCACCTATCTCTGCGATCTTGGAGTGAATATAAGACCTAACGTCTTCTATGAGCAAAACCTTAGGTGGAATTTTTGAAAACGCCCCGGCTTCGTCAAGTTTCGATGCAATTTCTAGGCAGATTTTATAATTTGGTTCTACACATGTATTATTCTTGATCAGTTTCACCATATTCCTCTTCTCATTCTTCATCTTAGCAGTTCTTGAGGTGGTTGCCATTGTATTTCAAGTATTTAGGGTATTCTTGAAATTAGGGCTTTCTTGATAAAACAATGACAGAGATCTTTCAGTGCCTTCGGTACTTACTTCAATTAGCAATAGTGATGAAAGATCTATTTTCTGTGTGCTGAATCAATCTAGGGACGCTTCTGTTTTCTGCTCTTTAATCGCTTGGTTTTCGCTCTACTTTCTCTTCAAATCGCGGGTGAAAAATGAATTTATCCCGTCGACTATTTATAGACTTTTTGACCTAAGTCTCTGCAATAAATGCTCAGTGACTCGTCAAGACATGAAGATGGGTTTCATTAGGAGGACAGTTCAAATCATCGTTGGTGAAGATGTGATGCATTTGGGCAGTTGTTAACCATTCTTCTTTTACCGATGGATATTGGTATTCTGTCACAACAACTTCTGAACTTTGCTTTCTTACTGACGGGCATCTGGTTACATTGGCAATTTACCATTTTTACTAGTTGACCAACAATTTCCAGTAAGTGTAAACAACTCATTATTATGTTTACCAATGATTTTCAGTAAGTGTTTACCGTTGGTGTTACATTCTTAGATTTGTAACAAGTAAAGTAATATGCATCTTTGGTTCATGCAGATTTTGACTATCTATCAATTTGTATAATGGAACTGATGCAAAATATGACTTGGTATAGTGCAGTTCCATACTTACTTGTTCAGCTTAAGTGGGGTTGGTGGTGTCACCGGATCCATTGGATGGGGTGTCACCATTTTCATTGCTTGGCCTAGCTTCATCATTTCTTGAAGCTTTTATCCACATTTTGTCTCTTGCCCTCCGAATATCTTCAATGGTGTTTCCATTGGAATATGTGTTTGTCTCTGTCAATCGGTCTTTGCAATCTTTCTTGAGGTGACCAGCTTTATGACAGTGTAAGCATGCCATTCTTGGGTTTGACCATCCTTTAGACCTTTTGGTCCATGCTCTCATGTAGTTTGCAGCAATATGACCATATCTACCACATGCTGTATAGTTTGTCCAAGTGTTGTAATCCCATACATATTGATTACCGGTTCTCTTTTGTTGATAAGGGACTTCTTTACCTTTTGGCTTCTATACTTGCTTTTTATTTTTCCATCATTCTTCAGATGTGTTTCCATTCATTGTGCATGTAGGACAATATTTGTCCATGTAGGTTTCCTTCTTTGGTTGTTCTATCTTGCTCTTGCATTCATGAGCCTTATGTCCTTTCTTGTTACATTTATAATAGAATCCTATGAATGAAGATGTAGGTGTAGATTTAGGAGTACCTTTCATTTTACCTCTACATACATTTGATGTGTGCCCTTGCTTTCCATAGTGCTTGAATGTCAGCCTTTTTGGTCTTGGATTTTCATAGACATTCTTTGGGTTTGATGATTCTCCTTTTTCGGTAAAGCTTATACTGTTGTTGTTGTTGACTCTTCGTTGTCCTTCAAGAAAGTTATCCATTCTTTTATTTCTTTCTTCATCCTTTCTGATAATCTCATTATGTGGTTGCTGAATTCTATCCTCATGTTTTAGCTTTTCATTTTCTTCTCTTAGTTCACCAATAATCTATATTCTCTCAATGAGTTCCACATTTATTTTAATTTCTTCTTGACTCATAAGGATAATCTGATTTGTGAGATCATGGTGATGCTCATCATGTCTTTGAATTTCCATTTCTTTTTCTTGTAGTTTCTTTGTAATCTTCCTTCTGTCATCAATAGAAAGAGTTCTTTCTGTTTCAGCTTGTCTAGCAAAAATCATCACATCAATCATTCTTACCATCTGGGTCTCTTGACCGATTTACAACATATTTATTTTCTATGTCAGATGTTGATTGATCTCCTTTAGATTTGTGATGTTCTCTTCTGATGTATCTGATGTATTACTTGTATTTGATCCTGAAGATTCAAAGAAATCTGGAATCTCTTCTTCTTGATAGTCTTTTTCATTATTCTGGGTAGCCATACCTTTTCTCTCATACAGCAGCTCTCTCATCTTGATTCTAGCTTCTTTATACTATTTATAGAATATCTGTATCTCAAGATTTTTATTCTCAATATTCTTATCAAGTTTGTACTTCTCCATTGTATGATCCTTGCTCTTAAGCCTTTAAGATTTCCAAGAAGAGACTTAGCTCTGATACCAATTGTTGCAATTAATGAGAAGTAGTACTGAGAGGGGAGGAATGAATCGGTACCTCTAAAACTTTTAACACCTTTCACAATTCATCATTAGCAATCATTCAATTATGTATTACCAACCATTACTATTATTCTTTCTTATGCATGTATTGTTTGGTCACAATCTTCAATAGTTCTCAATAGTCATAGAAACATTCATGAAAATGATAAACACACAACACAAGATATGGTATCATAGAAAAATCCTGTTAGGAAGTAAAAACTGCAGTGGGGATGGCACCCACAAAACTTCACTATCTGCAGAATGGAAGGGAGCCGGTTAAGGCTTACAATTTGATCACTTCTGATGATCTACCCTGTTAGGAGTATTAAGGTGGAGACCTGTTAAGATCTACTTTGTTAAGAGCTTTAGCAACACTAATTTAAGTGTGCACTCAGTTTTGAGATTTACAATAGGACGGTTATGCCCACCTTCCTTGAAAGGATTTCATTAGTGTACTACACTTGTTAGAATGAGTACAAATGTTGACCTGACTGTTTGTAATCTACTATTGCTGATTTACAGATCCATTAAAGCTCTTATAATAATAATATCACCTTAAGTGATTAATGAATACCTTTTCTCTGCTTGTCAATAGCCTCTGTTCTGTTCTTGAAAATTGATTTGATTTTGTTGTGTCCTTCAGGATGAGTTCTCTGTCTGGTGTTTAGTTTCTCTCCGTGGCTACTATCTTCATTGATCAACAACTATTCTCAATGGATTGAGCACCTATTTATACAAGTATTTGACCTATCTTGGAATTCTCATTTTACAATGTTAACTCTCAGATCCAAGGTTTACAACTTGACCTTGGTCTTTAGTTTGCATGTTTTAAAATAGTAAAACTAATTAAAACAATAATGAATACATTGCTTTCTCGGCACATAATGGATTTAAAAGCAAATCAAGAAGCTATAAATACAACTTCAGTGATTTATCTGTCGTGGAAAGTCAGATCCACTTTTTGTGGGATGTAACTGACTGTCGGTTCTTGGTCGTCAGTTTGAACTTGCAGTCTATCGGCGTTCCTTGACTGAATTGTTCGTCGGGTTCCCTGTATCTGTTGGGTTCCTCTCTTTTCTATTCTTTCGGGTAGCACTGTTTTTACTCGTTGAGTTTCTTTTACCTTTTTGTCATCGGATAACACTTAATAGTGTTTGTCGGGTAACCTTAGCATCGGATAGTGTTGTGCCTTGTCTGTCAGTGTAGAGTAAACCGATGGTGCAGATCATGTTTTTCTCTAAGTATACTAATGGAAAAATATAATGCCTTCATTTTTTTGTAAACTACTATTTGTAATGTGTCATGCTTGCTACAACTTACTCTTTTGGACACTTGTTAACCACCCAAGCATTGGTGATGATTTTGAAAACCATGGGCGCCTACTCTTCATGTGTGAGCTCTATAAATACTTGGTGCCTTGGAGTATTTTGTATGAAAATTGAAGTTTTTATAAGACATCATTACATTGTTGGAGTCACTCTAATTTTTTTCTATTGTGATTACTTCTATAGAGCGTTGAATTTGTGCATTATATTGTAACTATTGTTGCTAGTCATACAATTGAGCTCTATCTTTTGGTAAATGGTTTTTTCTCGAAACGGTTTCCCATGTAAATCATGTCTTATGGTTTACATTATTTTCAAATGAGTAATTAATGTTAATTTGCATCTAAATTGTAATGATTATGAGTTTAGATATTTTTTGCATTCATTCTCCTAATTTGATTAGTGTTGGAAGTGTTTTTTGCACTTTAGCTTTCTCTCAAAATGAACACTAGTGTTGGAAATATTGTTTGGAAAGCTACAATGGAAACAATTATTTTTTTGTCATTGATGTCAAAACGTAACTGGTGAGACTATTCCTATTTGTTTGAGTACCATATCTATTGATTCATGGAGGAGATTTAACAAGAAGACCAAGGAGATTGGTTGAGTTATGAGGAATTACAAAGGGTACTTTATTAGTTGGCACATTGATAAAGTGATATGTTGTTTATCTTTCACTTACAGTTTACTGAGAGAAGTTTATGCCGAGCAAGTTTTGTGCGGCTGAGCACCAGTGTGTGCCGAGCATATTTTCCTATATGTGTCGAGCATCCATAAATTTCCGAGAAACACAGTGTTGGTCAAGTAGTAGTATTTTGATGATTGATGAGATTTAAGATTTCTGGCCGACATGGTTGATTTTATTGGGATATGTGAAGTTAATTAAGGATAAACACATTTGATCTACACTATGTAAATGCACAGGTAATTATAATTAATGCATGGATCAAAGATTTAATTGGTGATTGTATTGGAGAAATAAATTAAATGTAATGATGGAAAGATCCTTTGGATCTGACCTAACCTAAGATCTACGATCTTGATTAAGCGGAAAAAGATGTATCGGACCTAGATGGAGAGGTATATGATAACCTCAAGGGGTTATCCATGGAAGAAGCATAGAGAGATGTGTATGCAGAGTATGCAAGAGGATTGCATGGTTAATTGACTGATTGGCAAGATCTAAGAAAAGAAGGCTGAGCAGAGAAGCAGAGAGAGATTGCTTGATGAATTCCCAAGCAGATCTGGAGTTTGAGATGAGAATGGAGGCCACTCAGTGAATTAGCATAAGAGTTGAATTGGATCTAGATTGCAAAGTAAGTTGTATGAATCATATCAAACATGTTGATTACTTTCTAACTATTGTATCAGTTGAAATACTTTAACTAGGTTGACCTAACAGTCATTGTATAAATCCTTTAAGCAAGGTGACATTCAGATTGGAATGTTCTAAGTCCTCTAACAAGGCCACTCTTGACAGGGTGATTAAATCCTTTAACCAGGTCACATTTAGCAATGTGTTTTGTAACCTTTAA
>MU223997.1:1753238-1772165 GCA_018584345.1 Thuja plicata
CACCACTTAGGAAGATGTGTAGAAAAAGGAACTTTATTTATTTTTATTTAATTTATTTCCTTTTTCATCAAATAAAGTGCTTTAAGTGGGGATTTTTATTTATTTAATTAAAAGAGGGGTTTTCTTTATAATTAAATAAATTAGAAGATTTTTATTTAATTAAATGGGAGGAATTTAATTTAATTAAATAAGATGAATTTTATTTAATTAAAAGGGAGAAATTTAATTTAATTAAATAAGATGAATTTTATTTAATTAAAAGGGAGATTAAATCTTTTAATTAAATAAAAATGATCAAACCTTAGGAAATATTGAAATAATTGAATTAATTACAATTTGATCAAGGAAATTGATTTGAATTGAAAATGTTGCAAAGCATTGATTCAGGAAATTGATAAATTGATAAAATGATAAATGGGGGCCCAAAGTCTAGGCGACCATTTTAGGGTGCATACAACCATTACGTTGTTAGAATCACTCTAATTTTTTTTCTATTGTGATTACTTCTGTAGAGAAATGACTTATTGCATTATATTGTAACTATTGCTGCTAGTCATACAATTGAGCTCCATCTTTTCGTAAATGGGTTTTTCTCGAAAGGGTTTTGCATGTAAATCATGTCTTATGGTTTACATTATTTTTTAATGAGTAATTAATTTTAATGTGCATCTAAATTGTAATGATTATGACTTTATATATTTTTTTGCATTCACTCACCTAATTTGATTAGTGTTGGAAATGTTTTCCGCACTTTAGCTTCCTCTCAAAATGAACACTAGTGTAAGTAAAAGTAGATTGATATTTTTGAGAAATAAAAATAGAGTTTGTAATAATTTATAATCTTGAACTGAATCAAGACAATAAAGATGACTTAAATCTACATAAATAGACTAATAATTTAAAATTGAAGATTAATCTTTTCGAAATAATAAATAAAATTAAAGGTTAATAATTATACCAATACAAATATCCTTGAGGAGTGTAGATTGGATGATCTAACCATTGGAAAACATGGATGATAGTTGCAAGTTCGATTCCTCTAGGTTAACTCTTGCATGAGTGGAAAACAAATTATGTGAATAAAAATTATAGTGATGTATGTTAAGATTTTGCTTTGTGAATCCCATCATTTTTTCTTTTTAAGGAAAATTTGATAGGAGTAACCCAACAACTTTGAGGCTTACTCATCACCGCTCAAAAGAAAAGAAAAGAAAACCACTTTAAATTACAGACCTAACTTGATCAAGCCAATAACCAAATAAACCCAATCGACGAGAATTGAACTGAAGTGATGCAACTTTCTGGATTTGATTGTGTGTGGTATTTTTGCAAAAGTACTGCAGACAATCAAATCCAAAAATTTGCATCACTTTACTATGATAGATTGTTGAAATCTCTTCAAGAGAATTGAACTTTCAACTTATATGAAAAAACCCAAAACCTTAAAAATCCTTGTCAACCATTCGAATCAAAATGAAATCCCAACTCCCACCCTATATATAAATTTTAAAAAATAGTATACACATAAGACGCTAAACAACCACAACCAAAAAATCAATTGAATATTCACTTTAGCAACAATGACAGGAAGAAAAAAGAAAAAGAAAAGAAATCCAAGCATTTGGTTGGTGGCTTCATCAACTCATAGGAATCCAAGCATTTGGTTGGTGGCTTCATCAACTCATAATATTAGTAAAAGCATCTTTTCTCCTCCTTGCATTTTTTAAGCTTAATCACATCCGTTTTCATTAAGTTATTGCACCTAGTTTTATGTTATTTAGCATAGTTGTTTTCATTTATTTTATTTCATCTTTCTAGTTTTCTATCGTTGTCTTTGTATTCTATTCATATGGGACAAACACACACCACACATTCATCTTGCATTCACGTTGTCGTCCTTGACCTATGTTGGTGGTTGAGGCATTGATTTTATAGAGTTAGCCAGTTACATGTGTTAGTGTGCTTTTTCATTTTCCATAGTCAAAATATCATAATCTATTAGTCTCTTTAAGTTGTTTACATTCATTTGCATTTACTACCTTAGTTTTCTTAAACACTTTAATCCATTTACATCAGTTTAGTCCATCAATCCTCTTTACCTTATTATTGTCTTGATCCCCTAGCTAACTAGAGTGCTAGTAGAAGTAAGGTGGCACAAGTAGTTCATCCCTTGAGACTTTAACCGGTCTTAAGGTCGGTGCATTTTTCCTTCTCTATAATTTGATAAAGAGGTAAGTGTTGTTTTTTTCGTAAACTACTATTTATAATGTGTCTTGCTTGCTACAACTTACTCTTTTGGACACTTGTTAATCACCCAAGCATTGGTGATGATTTTGGAAACCATGGGCGCCTACTCTTCATGTGTGAGCTCTATAACTACTTGGTGCCTTGGAGTGTTTTGTATGAAAATTGAAGTTTTTGTAAGACACCATTACATTGTTGGAATCACTCTAATTTTTTTCTATTGTGATTACTTTTGTAGAGTGCATTATATTGTAACTATTGCTGCTAGTCATACAATTGAGCTCCATCTTTTGGTAATTGGGTTTTTCTCGAAAGGGTTTCCTATGTAAATTATGTCTTATGATTTGCATTATTTTTTAATGAGTAATTAATTTTAATGTGCATCTAAATTGTAATGATTATGACTTTATATATTCTTTTGCGTTCACTCTCCTAATTTGATTAGTGTTGGAAATGTTTTCCGCACTTTAGCTTCCTCTCAAAATGAACACTAGTGTAATTAAAAGTAGATTGATATTTTTGAGAAATAAAAATAGAGTTTGTGATCATTTATAATCTTGAACTAAATCAAGATTATAAAGATTACTTAAATCTACATAAATAGACTAATAATTTAAAATTTAAGATTAATCTTTTTTGAAATAATAAATAAAATTAAAGGTTAATAACTATACTAATACAAATATCCTTGAGGAGTGTAGATTGGATGATCAAACCATTGGAAAATATGGATAATAGTTGCAAGTTCGATTCCTCTAGGTTAACTCTTGCATGAATGGAAAACAAATCATGTGAATAAAAACTATAGTGATGTATGTTAAGATTTTTCTTTGTGAATCCCATCATTTTTTTCTTTTTAAGGAAAATTTGATAGGAGTAACCCAACAACTTTAAGGATTACTCATCACCCCTCAAATAAAAGAAAAGAAAAGAAAACAACTTTAAATTATAGACCTATCTTGATCAAGCCAATAACCAAATAAACTCAATCGATGAGAATTGAACTAAAGTGATGCAAATTTTTGGATTTGATCGTGTGCAGTATTTTTGCAAAATACTGCAGACAATCAAATCCAAAAAGTTGCATCACTTTACTATGATAGATTCTTGAAATCTCTTCAAGAGAATTGAACTTTCAACTTATATGAAAAAATCCAAAAGCTTATAAATCCTTGTCAATCATTCAAATCAAAATGAAATCCCAACTCCCACCCGATATATAAATGTTAAAAAATAGTATACACATAAGACACTGAAAAAACATGACCAAAAATTCAATTCAATATTTACTTTAGCAACAATGACGGGAAGAAAAAAGAAAAGAAATCCAAGCATTTGGTTGGTGGCTTCATCACTCATAGGAATCCAAACATTTGGTTGGTGGTTTCATCAACTCATAATCTTAGTAAGAGCATCTTTTCTCCTCCTTGTATTTTTTTAGCTTAATCACATTCATTTTCATTCAGTTACTGCACCTAGTTTTCTGTTATTTACCATAGATTTTTTAATTTTTATTTTTTAAATTTTTTCTAGTTTTCTATCGTTGCCTTTGTATTCTATTTGTATGAGACAAACATGCACCACACATTTGTCTTGCATTCATGTTGTCGTCCTTGACCTATGTTGGTGGTTGAGGCAGTGATTTTATAGAGTTAGTCGGTTACCTGTGTTAGTGTACTTTTTTGTTTTCCATAATCGAAATATCATAATATGTTAGTCTCTTTAAGTTGTTTACGTTCATTTGCATTTACCACCTTAGTTGTCTTAACCACTTTAATCCATTTACATCTAATAGTTTAGTCCATCAATCCTCTTTACCTCATTAGTGTCTTGATCCCCTAGCTAACTAGAGTGCTAGTAGAAGTGAGGTGGCACAAGTAGTTCATCCCTTGAGACTTTAACCGGTCTTAAGGTCACTGCACTTTTCCTTCTCTATACTTTGATAAAGAGGTAAGTGTTATTCTTTTCGTAAACTACTATTTGTAATGTGTCATGCTTGCTACAACTGACTCTTGTGGACACTTGTTAACCACCCAAGCATTGGTGATGATTTTGGAAACCATGGGCACCTGCTCTTCATGTGTGAGCTTTATAAATACTTGGTGCCTTGGAGTATTTTGTATGAAAATAGAAGTTTTTGTAAGACACCATTACGTTGTTGGAATCACTCTAATGTTTTTTCTATTGTGATTACTTCTCTAGAGCATTGACTTTATGCATTATATTGTAACTATTGTTGCTAGTCATACAATTGAGCTCCATCTTTTGGTAAATGTGTTTTTCTCGAAAGGGTTTCCCATGTAAATCATGTCTTATGGTTTACATTATTTTTAATGAGTAATTAATTTTAATGTGCATCTAAATTGTAATGATTATGATTTTATATATTTTTTGCATTCACTCTCCTAATTTGATTAGTGTTGGAAATGTTTTCAACACTTTAGCTTCCTCTCAAAATGAACACTAGAGTAATTAAAAGTAGATTGATATTTTTGAGAAATAAAAATAGAGTTTGTGATCATTTGTAATCTTGAACTGAATCGGGATTATAAAGATGACTTAAATCTACATAAATAGACTAATAATTTAAAATTTAAGATTAATCTTTTTTGAAATAATATATAAAATTAAAGGTTAATAACTATACTAATACAAATATCCTCGAGGAGTGTAAATCGGATGACCAAACCATTGGAAAACATGGATGATAGTTGCAAGTTTGATTCCTCTAGGTTAACTCTTGCATGAATGGAAAACAAATCACGTGAATAAAAATTATAGTGATGTATGTTAAGATTTTTCTTTGTGAATCCCATCATTTTTTTCTTTTTAAGGAAAATTTGATAGGAGTAACCCAACAACTTTGAGGCTTACTCATCACCCCTCAAAAAAAAGAAAAGAAAAGAAAACTACTTTAAATTACAGACCTAACTTGATCAAGCCAATAACCAAATAAACCCAATTGACGAGAATTGAACTAAAGTGATGCAAATTTTTGGATTTTATCTTGTGCAATATTATTCCAAAATACTGCAAAAGTACTGCAGACAATCAAATCCAAAAAGTTGCATCACTTTACTATGATGGATTGTGGAAATCTCTTCACGAGAATTGAACTTTCAACTTATATGAAAAAACCCAAAACCTTAAAAATCCTTGTCAATCATTCAAATCAAAATGAAATCCCAACTCCCAGCCTATATATAAATGTTAAAAAATAGTATACACATAAGACACTGAAAAAATACGACCAAAAAATCAATTCAATATTTACTTCAACAACAATGATGGGAAGAAAAAGGAAAAAAAAGAATCCAAGCATTTGGTTGGTGGCTTCATCAACTCATAGAAATCCAAGCATTTGGTTGGTGGCTTCATCAACTCATAATAGTAGTAAGAGCATCTTTTTTCCTCCTTGCATTTTTATAGCTTAATCACATCCTTTTTCATTCAGTTATTGCACCTAGTTTTCTATTATTTAGCATGGTTTTTTTTTTTCATTTATTTTATTTCATCTTTCTAGTTTTCTATCGTTGTCTTTGTATTATATTGGTATGGGACAAACACGCACCACACATTCGTCCTGCATTCACGTTGTCATCCTTGACCTATGTTGGTGTTTGAGGCAATGATTTTATAGAGTTAGCGTGTTAGTGTGCTTTTCCGTTTTCCATAATCGAAATATCATAATATGTTAGTCTCTTTAAGCTGTTTACATTCATTTGCATTTACCACCTTAGTTGTCTTAAACACTTTAATCCATTTACATCTAATAGTTTAGTCCATCAATCCTCTTTATCTCATTAGTGTCTTGATCCCCTAGCTAACTAGAGTGCTAGTAGAAGTGAGGTGGCACAAGTAGTTCATCCCTTGAGACTTTAACCGGTCTCAAGGCTGGTGCACTTTTCCTTCTCTATAATTTGATAAAGAGGTAAGTGTTGTTTTTTGTAAACTACTATGTGTAATGTGTCTTGCTTGCTACAACTTACTCTTTTGGACACTTGTTAACCACCCAAGTATTGGTGATGATTTTGGAAACCATGGGCGCCAACTCTTCATGTGTGAGCTCTCTAAATACTTGGTGCCTTGGAGTATTTTTGTAAGACACCATTAGGTTGTTGGAATCACTCTAATTTTTTGCTGTTGTGATTACTTCTGTAGAGCATTGACTTTGTGCATTATATTGTAACTATTGTTGTTAGTAATGCAATTGAGCTCCATCTTTTGGTAAATGGGTTTTTTTCTCGAAAGGATTTCCCATGTAAATCATGTGTTATGGTTTACATTATTTTTAACAAGTAATTAATTTTAATGTGAATCTAAATTGTAATGATTATGGGTTTATATATTTTTTGCATTCACTCTCCTAATTTGATTAGTGTTGGCAGTGTTTTCCGCACTTTAGCTTCCTCTCAAAATGAACACTAGTGTAAGCAAAAGTAGATTGATATTTTTGAGTAATAAAAATAGAGTTTTGGATCATTTGTAATCTTGAACTGAATGAGGATTATAAAGATGACTTAAATCTACATAAATAGACTAATAATTTAAAATTTAAGATTAATCTTTTTTGAAATAATAAATAAAATTAAAGGTTAATAACTATACTAATACAAATATCTTTGAGGAGTGTAGATTCGATGATCAAACCATTGGAAAACATGGATGAGAGTTGCAAGTTCGATTCCTCTAGGTTAACTCTTGCATAAATGGAAAACAAATCATTTGAATGAAAATTATAATAATGTATGTTAAGATTTTGCTTTGTGAATCTCATCACTTTTTCTTTTTAAAGAAAATTTGATAGAGTAACCCAACAACTTTGAGGCTTACTAATCACCCTTTTAAAAAAAAAAAAAAAAACCACTTCGAAATACAGACTTAACTTGAAAACCTTAAAAATCCTTGTCAATCATTCAAATCAAAATGAACCCCAACTTCCCCTATAGCCTTATAGACATTAAAATTGTCTTCCTTCTTCCTTTCAATATAAATATATAAACAGTATACACATAAGACACTCTAAAAAAAAACACGACCAAAAAATCAATTCAATGTTTTTTACTTCAGCAACAATGACGGGAAGAAAAAAGAAAAAAGAAAAGAAGAGAATCCTCTAGACTATATTCCCCTTTTTGACCATTTTCGTCGAGGGACGTTTGAATTTCTTTATACGCGTATTTTTATGCGGTCTGTATGTACGCGAAGCGTATAAAAAAGAAAAACGCAATGCACGGCTAAAAAACCTTCCGCAGCTTGACCGACAAATGAAAGTGCCCTATTAAAAAAACATTATGTCAGCTTGAACTCACCCTTAACTACTCCCCTTCTTACAAGGCCCGTACCGACTCACCATCATCATATTTTAACACAACCTATTCAATAACTAACTACGAGTTTAACAGCTAAACTGCAACAGTTACAAAACGGCTTTTGAGTGGTTTCTTGGGGAACAAGCTTTAACGGACACGTTCCACCGCAGGATTAGGGCAGTTGACGGCTCAGATTTCTGTCCAAACAGAATTTATCCTTACGGCCCAGATTTTCTCAGTAATTAAAAAACGTGGATTCCGTCTAGAACTTGCCATTCTTTGGTTTCTTGGGCGTCAATCCTCCTCTATTGTTTATTAAGTATTAAGCGGTAAGCGGCCATTTTTATGCAAGGTGTGGGCGGATTAGCGAAATTGCCGACCTAACAAGTCATAAGCTCTGGCCACATATGCCCTCCCGCTATCAACACCCGTCGCTTTATAGTCCTCTGCTTTGCGGCGTTTTTTTCCCGCTCTGTGTTTATGTTTATTTTCTGCACGAACAGATGAACAATTTCATGGCGGGGAAGATCATGATGAACGAGCGATTTTTGTAATTGTTAGGGACACCAGATCCGGAACAAAGTTTGTTTTGGTTTGAAGTTTTGTGCTGGAAGTATGTTGCAGGGGGCAGCTTATCATCCTGGGCCGCTGTATGGGAACAGCCATTATAAGAAATTCTGGCTGAAGAAGATACAGACGGAGGAGTCGGTGAGGGAGCCGGATGCGTTTCGAGCGCCGAGGGAGCCTGAAAGTTTCGGCGGCGGGATTTTTCGAAAATGTTCGAATGACGTGAATTGCTCGCGCCTGGAGATGAAAGGCAGCGGGAGGTCGAATTTTGGGGTTCCTGCTCGTAGATCTGAGAGCAGTAAGATGTTTTTGCCGAGTTTTGAAGATGAAAGGCACAGGCAAGGCGAGAAGCAGGTTTTTGATTGTGCTCTGTCAATCGGCGTGCCTGCGCTCTGTGGAAGGGAGGAAGACAATTTGAGTCCTGTTCTGGAGAATAGCGGCTCTGAGATGCATAAATTTAGGCTGCAGTCGCTCACAAGGCTCTTACGGACCGACAGCGATTTACAAGTATGTTTACTTCTGTTTTCGTTTTCTGTCATGTAACGGTTTTTTTGTTCAGCTCTTTGTATCCCCGGCTTTCTTTTTGTTTCTGTCAGTTGACGGATTTCGTTCCTGTTGCCCTGTTGTCGATGGACTAGTTTCTTTTTGGTTCTGTTATGTGAAGTTTTATTTCAATGTTGCTGTTGTTCTGTCATTTGGAGTCTGTGTTTTTATTTTTCTCTCAGTTTTTTCTTCTGCTTAATTATATTTTTTCCCTTTTGATTTCAGACCTTAGGAAACAGCGCGGAGAAGACGACAGAAGCTGAATTTTCAGATGGAAGCGTGACCAGAACATGCTCCGATTGCAAGACTGATAAAACACCGCTCTGGAGAAATGGCCCCAACGGACCAAAGGTTTGTATTTGCTTATGCTTTCATGGTCTCTAATTCTTTTGTGTACTTAATTATGCTGCTGTAAACTTAAATCGTCACAATTTGGGGGGCATAAGTACTGGAGACTGATACTCGTAGTGTTTTTCTCCAATCTCTGTATTTCAAGCTGTATATTCTTGTATTTCATCGAAATCCTCTCAACTAAACCTAGAAATTCTTTTATTTAAGCCATTTAACACCTGATGCCCGACCCCTTGGCCTTCCTGAGCTTGAATCCTAGGATCTTTACACTAAGGAAGATTCGATTATTGAGTTATCCGCGCCGATCGGGGGCTGCTTGACAAATCTAGGATCTTCTCACTCAAAACTTTCCGGATCTATGTCTTTCTGTCGGAATTGTGAGAGAACAGACTAATTTTAGATCAGATCTTTTGAGACATCTTTCTCTGCCCTGCATATTTATCTTAATTAAAGAAATATTAGCTCATCCGCAAAGAAATGATTCAATTTTCATTCGTGAAAGAGATTCGCACCTCCATTAAAACATTCTATCCTTCATTCTGCTGCACGCCTTGCCCTAAATTAAAAAAACAATTAATTTATTTTTTAAATGTTTTTAGGTTTTTTCATAACGTTTCCGATCACACTCCCTGATCCATTATCAATTTCTCTTTTGTTTGCTAAATAAATGTCTATTTCGTTTGATCTTTGCAATTAAATGTCTATTTTGTTGGATCTTTGCAGTCGCTGTGCAATGCTTGCGGCATCCGCTTCAAGAAAATCACGAAGCAGCGAAGCGCGAGCAACGGTGAGGGCGGCATGAGAAAAACTCCGACAAAATTCACGAAGCGCAAGCGAGAAAAGAGCCCGGAGCTCGGATCGCAAAATCCCGCCGCCCCCCGGAAGAAGAGCGCCGTCACTGCAACGGAGGCGCCGCCGATTGGCACCTACCATGGATTCAGCAACGAGAAACATGCTACTTTGTTGAAGAGGTTTGGCAAGGACGAAGAAGAGGGGGCGGTGCTGTTGATGGGCTTCTCCTGTGGCCTGGTTAATGCTTAGGCAAAAACTGTTTCTGTTTCAGTTTCAGTTTTAATATAACCTTCAGAGTTAGTTAGGGTGCCATCTTCCACAATTGGGAACCTGGAGCACCCATTTTGTATAAATAAATGACTGCTTAGTTTATTCTCTTATGTAAATGGGCTTCATTTAGTTGTGTACAGCCTTTACCCACACCGTGTACAGCTTTATTTAGCGACACATATAGATATCTATCTTGTTTGTTCGGCCGTCATAATAAAAGTTTGTCCGCTAACAATTGTACCGTGTTGTTTTTCCCAATATGCGGCTTTGTTTGTTTTATTGGTGGATGGATATGTGAAATCTCGCACAATAAATTATTATCTGGAGGGTTTCGCCGTAGAATTAATTATTACCTTGACACCCACAACTGGGTAATGAGGATGTTCTGTTTTTTATTCTATTTTAGTGGGGTTTTCTTTGTTACTCTTTATTAACAAAAAGGGGGAATTATAAAAGCTCCTTTGTAATTAAAAGGAAAAGATAGCCACTTATTACAATTTGTAAAAGGGAAAAATCTTTCCCAAGGTAGTCTTATTGTTCACTAAGTTGCATTCATATAATTGTTTTTTGAGTAGCCTTATCTAATTAAGTGCTTAAAAGTAATTGTCTTTCTAATAATTCCAATAAAGCATATATAAACAATTCGTTATTCAAATAGTTTGGCTAACCTTATCCAATGAAGTGCAATAATCAAATAATTCACTTTTGAATTGATGTTAAACTTGTTTAATCTTAGACCATGTTTTATTTTTCTAATAATTCAATTAGCCTTATCAAATAAAAAGGGTATAAATGTTTTATTTTTCTAATAATTCAATTAGCCTTATCAAATTAAAAATGTATATAAGCAATTCATATTTCAAATAATTCAGCTAGCCTTATTCAATGAAAATGCACATAGATATTTTTTCTAAATAATTTAGTTAATCTTTTTTTTTTTTTAAAGTGGATACAAATTATCCACCTTTAAATTTTTTCTAATGAAATGCTCATAAATAATTCAGCTAGTCTTTTCTAATAAAGTCCTAAAGGAATGGATGACGATGTATCACACTTCTTAATGCTTTTAATAAATTATTCAAGACATTATAGATGACAACTTATCACACTTAATGCTTTTAACAAATTACTCAAGGCATTGTTTAACCTAAACAAATTGGAGTTTCAGGAGGGAATTTTGATAAAAGCCTATTATCTCATTGGTAATTTATCCTTAAAATGTTATTTATTAATGCTAATGCCAAAGAGGTTAGTGAAATTTTCTTCCCCCAATGCCCCTTGTAAAAGTACATTCACCAAGATTGTTATCTTTCTCCATAGATTATTATCTTGCTCCATTTTTTTGTCCTTGTAAATGATGAAATTCTCTTTTCAATCTCACTTCCTTATCAATGATATTGTGCTTTTTATCCAAAACTTTGTTGAAGAGGTAACTCACGCATTAGATATATTGGAGCACATTTGTACTATTTTGATTCTAATATGGTCATGCATATAATATGGTCATGCATACAATTACATTTGTTTGACCTTCCCTAGCCCTCAACCTCCTTGGATCCCTAGTGATTGGCATGAAGTCCAGCATGGTTTTATCACTAGATACCTAGAAATCTCCTTTGGCAGTGGAGTTTCCTTCAAGGATAAGTGGAAGTGGTTCATGAGAAAAATCAAGAAAAAAATCATGAATTAGACCAACCAGTTTTTTTTGTGGGTGGCAACAAAATCCTTATTGCTAGTCATGTTTACATCTCTTCTTGTTGGCTCTTTTATAAGAGTTGCTACAATTAGTCAACCATGTTTCAAATCAAGAGTTTCCTTTGGGCCAAGTACGACTATCTCATGGACCTAATGCATCCAACCAAAATATATAGGGGGTATAAGAATTATTCAGCCATATACCCAAGGTATATGTCTTATTGCAAAATAGATAATGAGATGTAGATGGAGAGGCCTCTAGGAAATGCTTGGTTCAACACCATATCCATTAACTCCATTAACTCCATTTGGTCAGCTTAGCAAATAGCTTCTTGTAAGTTTTGATATGACCAAATCTTTAGTCATAGTTTATTTTTTTCTATATCTTTAGTTTGATGGAATCACCAAAAATAACCCTACACAAAAAATATTTAATCTTTTACTCTTAAAATCATCTAGATAGAGCTCCTCTCAAATCTCTCCTTAGTGCCTTGACTCAAATCTAAATGGAAGTGCAATTTTAGGCATGCAAGATGGACTTAGCTAATCTTTCAAATCTTCGCTCAAATCTCAGTTGACATCTTGGAAAGTAATCCACATTAATATGATTATTGATGATTATATCTCCTTTATTATGATGCCATAAGTTGATTCATGTGTGGATTATTGATCCTAAATTATAGAGTTCCATGATGTATCTTTTTTTATTTGAGTAGGCTTTTGTTATTATTGCTCATCCTAGGCATTCTTGTTGGCAACTCTTCTACATTTATATAGTTCGATTTATCCTTTTGTTATTGTGCAACTCCTTTCTTTGATGTGTTTTTTGTTGTTCTGGTCTAGCTCTTAGTACTTAATTTGTATTTGAGCTCCTCTTTATCCAATCAAAAACAATTTAGGTCAATATGTGTATCTTGTTTTTAAATTTAAAAATGTTTGATGTCGAATCTATATAAAATGCAATAGAAAAGTGTGTAATAAGTAGTCTATATTCAAAAAATAAAAATAGTATTGTGGCTCTTAATGAATTAAGGTATTCATCTAGGTAAACATTACCAATTGAGTTGGTAAAACATCACTAGGATGGGCATATGTCTTAAATGTAGGGTAAAAAACTATGAACACATGATAGTCAACGCAAGACAACAAGTCTATGATGTCATAAGATTAGTAATATGATCTCAAGGTAAAATGAGGTAAACCATAATGTGGGGAAATTCATAATCCCTCCAATGTAAAAGGTAAACAATTAAAACATAGGAAAAAGCGGGAAAGACAAGTTGTTCCCCAATCTAAAATGTAACACAAATTATATGTGAAAGAGATGATGTCTTAATATAATATATAGTAAAACATAATGTGGAATTAGGCACTATAATATAGAGATATGACAAAGTAATTTCAAAAGTAATGCACAAAATATATGATGTCATTAATGTAAAAATATGACGATGAAAGCTCAAATTTCTATGGGGAACTGAATGTGCCTCCTATATATCAATATACTATAAGTGAAATCAAGATGCCTCATATACATGGTATGCTATAATGAAAGTCAATATGCATCCTGTAAGTGATATACTATAATGGAAGTTAAGACAAATCATATATGATATAGTATAAGGACTTAAATAAAAGGAAACAAAATAATGAAGAGATAGCGATGTGGTAACATATTTGGAAAAAAGAAAATCATCATATCAAGTAAAGAAATGTAAGAGTGCATAATAATAGGTAACAAAGTAACATAGGAAACCAATGTGGTAAGGAAAAACCATGAACTTGAAAGACAAATAGGCATAGGAATGTAAAGGAAAAATAATATAGTACTAGATAAATAATCAATAAATGGAAAATAAAAATGGGTAAAACTACGAAATTGAGTCCACTTCATATGGAAGTTTTGGACCTAACAAAAAATGCAAAAAGATACAAACAAGTGTTGGTTAGATCAAAGAAAATCAACGGTTCATGTGATCATGTGAGCTCTAGGTTTGTTAGATCTATCAGAGTCACATGGCTACATGAAATGTTAGATATTCATTGGAACCCAGTTGTTCTTTGAAAGGAAATAATAAAATATACTCCACTAATCTATTTTCTGCCTAGAGTACATCCCACAATGTCAAAGTTGTTAATACCTTCACAAACCCACATTGTCATGCAATGGTGACACGTGGTTGGTCTCACTAGCCGATTGGGTAAAAGAAGTCTCAACGCATCCCCGTGGTACAAGTTTGATGGGATTCATTTTCCTTTGTGAGGGCATGCATTGATGACATGTGGCTATGTTGGCTCCCAAAATCACTGGTTTGTCAAACCTTAAGAATATGCCAGGTTTTATTATTAGCTTCAACAATTGACTTTGGCCAATGAACATGATTGATCAAAATGATCAAATTCTCCTATACTTATGGCTCTTCTAGACTAAGGTAGGTACACCTATATACTAATTTAAGCAGATCTGATCTCCTATTATTTTATTTTTAATCTCTTACTTCCTCTATCTCAGAATGGCATGAATAGTCTGAAATAGAGCAATCTAACTTTTAACCCTACTCCTATCTCCTACTTGCATAATATTGAAATTAAAATTATATATGAATGTGATTGTTTTAAATGATCAGTGCCTTTTATTCACTGGGCAACATAGTCAATATTTTATTTCTTCACTGGTTATATATCACTCTATTAGATAATTTTTAAATTTACACCTTGTGTAAATATGTCAATTGTTTGAATCCTAATATGTTCAATGAGTTATCTTATTACTATGACCTATCCACATTAATTTAATCTATCCTTGAGAGAACCAAGCAGACAAACCATACAAAGATGCTTAAGAATTATTTGACCAATCTGAAATATGCTTGATATTCAAATCAATATAATAAGAAAGCCACAATATATAGGAATCTTTAAATAATCTTGAGTATTTGAGTCAATATAACAGGTGAAATCAAATTTGAAAAAATTCAATTGTAATCGTTACATATTAACAAGAAGGAAGCAAATATTTTACATAAGTTTTTTATGATATATTGCAATTGAACCCTGATGATAATCAATAGATAGAAAGATAACATCTTCAAAGTGGGCTACTCAAGAAAGTTTTGTAAGGGCACTTATAGGTGTTGTAACCGAATTTTCACATAATGGGCATATCAAATTTAACAAAAATTTTGGGTGCTAACAATGGCTCTATTTGGGGATGTATGGCCCTTGCAGGCATAACAAGAATCCAGTTTTCTCTGGTGGAGAAAACCATGTGCCTATTCGTTGGGACCCTCAACCCCTCATCTCCTATTTGAAAATCAAGTCCAAATTTTTTTGGTGTCTCTAAGAAACCAAACATAAAAAACTAATGCTCGCATCTATCATATACTTGATTCTCATCATGCTAGACCAAGATTAATATGAAGTTATCACTGAAATCTGCCTAGTAGAACATGCTAAATTTTTTTGTCAATTCACTATACTTAGTACCAATATATTTTTCATCATTATGCTTCTAAAAATCAAGAGTATACTGAAAACACTCATCATCATATAACAAGTAGATACTATGACTATCAACCAGATCATATCCATTCTTCATGTAACATTTTATTTCATCTACCCAACGTCATCCAACAAAAAACATCTATTTGGTTGAACTGTAGGTGCATGTACATCATCATGACAATCAAATAGATTTCCATCCAAATATGTAATGTTGTTTGGAAAACAACCTAATTCATTAGAACACTTGGTTCGTTCATCCACCATTAAACACATGTTCATGTTTTTTTACGCCAAGAGTGCAATCCATATTTTCTAACTCATTTACACTCTTTGTTTTAATTCCATAATCATAACCTACTCCTATGTGATAAGCTTCAACATGAGAATCATACCTTTCTTTATGATGCATGAAAGTATTGGTACAATTACATATCATAGTATTAGAAGATTCAAATCCCATACTATGCATGTTTGAAACTTCTATCACATTAATTAATTATGAAGTAGCCCAATTTGAAATATCTTCCAATTCTTTTGATGATGACGATATAACATACTCATTTGATACACATGATTTTGGATCAACCTTATGTGAATTATGTTCATAATCTGATGTGACGTCCAAATCATTTGAAAGCACTTCCTCTTTCTCATACAATGGATTTGAGAACTCATAAAAACTGCCTCTAAACACACCTTGGCAACAGAACATGTAATCTTCTTCTATCATTCCATCGTAAAATGGATTTGAAATGATCTAAAAATCATTTTTAGAGTTACATTTATCTCACATATGTTGTCCATAATGTATATCATTAATAACTTTATCTTCATTAGTATAATCCTTATCATAACTTAAATTACCGTCAGGCTTATGTGGTGCAAATGACCCCATCTTTGATTTATAAGAACTAAAATGATCAATACTTTTTATCTTTTGTTCACTTGATAATAAGTGCATCATCTCCTTGATATCCACATCCTCATATACTTTATTTGAATTAATATCATCATGGGGCTGCCATTGTACTCCTGTGAATGTATTGTCATCATAATCTGAGGATGTTCTTCTCATTATTAATAGGATCAACATTATGTGCATCTTAATGATAAACAAACTTGGGGCTCAATTTGACCTACACTAGTGAATAGTGCTTGATTGAGGACAATAGACTGATATTCATATGCATTTCCACTCTCAGCTAAGTATACATCAAGCATATGCTCATATACATAATCTTGAGTATGTGTATGAGGTATTTTTGTTGTTTGAGGCACATAAATCTAATTCATATGTAATGTATCATATATGATATTATCAATCATCATAGTATGAATCATACAATGGGAAAGTGAACTAGTAGTTATTTAATACACCATTATTAACCTCCAGACTGTACTTTTTGCTTGCATAAGAGGCTCTCCTTTACGGCTTAAGTCTCCTGGACATTCCATATTTTGACACCTTCTCAATATTCATAGAAATTTCAAATGCTTCATACAAAAATTTTGGAGTTTCACTCCTTAGCCTATAACTCATTTCTTCATCAAAGGCGCCCAAGTAGATATACAAAGCCAATGCATCATTAGGCCTCATGTTTTCATGGATTCTCTTTATTAATTTTGAAAATATGAGGTTGAAATATGGAACCAACTCATCTTCTCTAATGCAAATGTCCATAGACTCTCTGATCACCAAAGATTCAATAATTTTTTCATCGAATTGATCTATGAACGCTAATTTGAAGTCATGCCAAGAATAGATGGAGCACAATTGTAAGTCTAAAAACTACTCTCTTGCATCATCCCTCAAGGATTGCAAAAAGAGTCTCATAACTATGTCTTCATGATCAACTTCATAGTCCTCCATCAAGTTATTGAACCGTTGTAAATGATTCTCAGCTAGCTCATCCTTTGAACCACTAAATAATGGTATTTTATCTCTGATGTCGGGAGGGATGTCATTTGAGTAATCAATGATTCCTCAAAAACCCAACACCTTATACCTCTCAATTCTGAAATTCCTTCTATTATGTAACTTCGATTGATCACATAACATGGTTGTCTCTGGAGTTGTGTTCGGATACATATACTACTAATACATTTCTTTCACAACTGGATATATTGCAGCCACTTATAGTTTTCAAAGTCACCACATCCTTATGAGGAAAATATTAAATCATCTTCTGGGTTCATTAACCCAGAAAAGTTACCTTCAATAATTTTTTAACAAGATGTAATGATTTCCAACTTTGAAAATTTGTTGACTCTTCCCAATGAATTTATAAACTATCTCCCAAGTGGAGTCACCAATCTGCTAGTTGTGTGACTTGGATGGGGCAATCTCAACTATATTGATTCAATGCCAAAGATTCTGGATTACGTTTCAACAATATTTTTTATTCAACTCCCCAACAAATTCACCAATCTATTGGCTCCTAAAATCATAGGTTTCCCAAACCCTAAGAATATGTCAAGTTCTATTATCTGGTTCAATAATTAACTTTGGCCAACGAACGAGATTGTCAAAATGATCAAATTCTCTGACACTTCTAGCTCTGCTAGACCAAGGCGGGTACACTTGCATACTAATTTAGGTATATTTGATCTCCTATTATTTTATCTTCAATCTTTTACTTCTTCTATCTCAGAATGGCATGAATGGTGTGTGTGTGTACATATATGCATATTACATATGTATATACATATATACATATACATGTGTGTGTGTGCGCGCGCGCGCGTGCATGTCTGTGTATGGATACATACATATATATGTATAAATTAAATATCATGTGATAATATTAATAATAATTTTTAATATACACCCAAAAAAACAAATAGAAAGAAATGAATATTTGTTTATAAAAGCAAAAAATAGACATCTATATTCATTTTTTAATTCAAAAAAGAATATTTATTATAAACAGATATCTTTTTTCTACAAAACTTGTTGGTTTGAAAAGTCAATTGTGTCAACGTGTGTATAAGTTTTCTTTGTTTTTTCAGATTTTGCCCTTCATGTTGATGATGTTTTTTGTCTAGTAGCTTTCCACATATATAAGATATGCCTTATTTTGAATTTAATAGATATTTAAAACATTATGCCTAAAAATTTAAAACTCTTTGAAAGTTTTTGACTATGAAAGATGGGTATTTTGAATCTAAAATATAGTCACACTCATGCTTCACAAACTATAGGTTAAAACATAATTGAATTTGTAAATTTTTGACCAAGTTAGGGTGGCCCAACAATGTTGTTTTAATATTTTTTGTAAGTTGTAATTAAAAAATCATAAATAACTATTTACTTGTAAAATAATTACTAAAACAATGTGTTACATTCAAGCATGTGTCATTTAATTATATTAAAAGTTAATTTTTAAATTTATACTATTGCATTTTCACAAAATAGATTTACTTTTTTTTCTTTTTTTTTTTTCTAGAAAAAACTAGTAGCCTACAAACTACATTTAATTTGCTACAAATGTTGTTCTTACATATTTTCCAAAATGTGTTGATAACTGTACACACTCAAGTGGTGCACTTCTCTAAACCATTGCTTCCAAGAGGATCCATGGATTGGAAACCTTGAGAAATCGGTTTAGAGCTCCCTAGGCATGGAGTGCAAGGCTATTTTGAGTATTGC
>MU223997.1:1772265-1795082 GCA_018584345.1 Thuja plicata
CCCATAGAAAATAATCGAATAAATGACAAAGCTAGGATTTGATCAAGAATGAGCAATTGAAGATTTTAGCAAATAATGCTAGAAAGGGGCTAATAGTCTAGATGACCATTTTTAGATGATTACAATAACCTATCCAAATATTTATGTAAATTTTCCTAACTCTATAGTACTAACCCTCTAATACATGCTCTTTGTATGCGAATCATATTTGATAATGCTTGTTATCATTAATGTGTGAAATGAATGAAATTGAATGATGACTTTAAGTACTTAGTAATAATAGTGTGAAATGTGTAGGTCAAGTAAATGTAGGGTGACATCAAAATGAGTGAGAAAATATTTGATTTTGTAGTTTTGAATTGTATGAGTTAGATCTATGGGTGCAAGATCTATCTTATGCCCACATGATTGCCCTAGACATAGAAGTGGCAAAATCTAGGAAATAATGACATGAAGGATATAGTAAACATCGCGCGCATAACAATATGTGTAAGGAAAAATAATGTGTGACCACTATATAAAAATGAGTATTTGAAAATAGATGAAGAAATTAAAAAGGAAAAAACTTCACACAAAATTGTACCATTTATTCTTATATAATTACATTTAAAAATTCTCTTAAAAAGTCTAAAAATTAAATAAAAATCAACATATATATATATATATATATATATATATATATATATATATATATATCACCATTAAAAAATTATAATAACCATACATTATGTAATATAATCTTATGACAAAGGAAGGATGAGAAATCCACCTATAAAAAGGATAATTGAAAGAATTGTACTATTAAATTACATTAAAACGTTCTCTTAAAGCAGACTCAAAATTAAATTAAAATCAACATAAATGTACAAATTTAACCATTAAAATATTAAGATAATTATACATTATGTAATATAACCTTATGGTAGATAAAAGATGAGAAATCCATCTAAAAAAGGGATAATTGGAAGAAATGTACAATTTACTAATATATAATTATGTTAAGCATTTTCTTATGAAAAACTCAAAATTAAATAAAAATCAACATAAATATACAAATGTTATCATTAAAATATTATGATAATCATACATTATATTATATAATCATACCAGATTTCGAAGGGAAAGAGGGAAGTTCATTATCAACACCTTTTGACTTTGACAAAACTTTATCCATTCATCAATTTCTTTTGTCACTCTCTTCTCTCATTCCTTCATCATCATTGAATTAACAAAGAGGAAGACCTCATAAGAGTTAAAAGACAAAGTCAAAAATTGATGTAGGCATTCACACAACTTTAGATGGGAGTTTTGGCATTAGAAAATTGAAGGAAGCAACTTTGGCAACAATTCTAGAAAATAGTTTCAAATCTAGGAGAGTGTGTCACTTTCTGAAAACATAATGAACATTATGTCCTAGGATGTTAGAGGCCTAAATGCCTCTAATAAGAAACACCTCATAAGGTCTCAAATTGACATTAGTGAGGCAAATCTTATCCTTCTTCAAGAAACCAAATTATCAGAATCACAAGGTGATATGATCTTCAAAAACTGGAAAGACTAGAAATATTTGTTAGTACCTTCAACATGAGCTTCAGGTGGATTGGTTTTTTTATGGAAACCTTCGAAATTAAAAGTAGATCTTTTCTTTTCTGATACCAACTGGATGTTGGACCAGATACATTATTTCCACTTATCTTTTTTTGTCCTTAATATTTATGTTCCATCATCCATAGTAAAAAGGAAATCTCTATGGGATAGCCTCTCCTTAGTCTTAACAACTTAATTAAGGAAAAAGTCTTGTTAGGGGAACATTGTAATGTTATCTTATCTATCCAAGATAAGAAAGGAGGGATACATCCCCCAAAAAAAACAATCCAAGACTTCAATGATTTTGTTTCTATAAATGGCTTCTTTGATTATGTTCCTTCAAATGGCAATATAACTTGGACCGACCATAGAAGAGATTTCTTGCAAGTAGATGAGAGGGTTGATCATTTTTTTTGTAAATCCTACTTGGATTTTGTACTTAGGGCTGAGTGTAACTAAAATTTTATCTCTCCAAGGCTCAAATAATTACCCTCTCCTTTTATACATGAAAGATAATCACAACTATTAGAAAATATAGACCTCACTTCAAATTTGAATATATGTGGCTTAGAGATACATCCTTTCTACCATTTAGATCCTACTAGATTAATGGACCATTCTTTCCATGCTCTAGAATGTTTAAATTATGCAAGAAACTTGGCTTCATGAAACAATAGTAAGTCAATGTAGTTATAAACATTTAAAAAATATTTTTCAGTCAAAAGTTGCCCTTCAATAGGAATTAGCAGAATTGAATAATTACATTATTTATAACATCATCACCCCTCTCATCTTTGACAAATAGAAGGAATTGTAAGCATAAATGGAAGAAGTTTTGTCCAGAGAGGAAGTTTACTAGAGACAAAAAAATCTAGAGAACTCTAGATAAGAGATGGAGATAAACACATAGAATTATTTCATGCCTCAAAAAAGATTAAGAAATATTGTAACGCCATTTTTAAAATTAAAGATTATAATGGATCTCATCTATCTAAAGAACATAAGATTCAAGAACTTGTTCTCTTTTTCTCGAACTTATTGATAGCAATTGATCCCTTAGATCTCCCGGGAGTAGAGGAAGAGACGTTAGATTATATTCCTCATGTAATCTTAGAAGTAGATAAATTTTCTTTACTCAATCCTTTCTCCCTAGAGGAAGTTAGAAATATGGTTTTCTCTATGCAAGTAGATAAATCTCCTAGACTAGAAAGATTCACAACCCTTTTCCTCAAAAAATGTTGGGATTTTATGGGCTCATAAATTTGGCTTGCATTAGAAGAGTCTCAAGAGGATGAATCCTTGCTAAAATAGTTTAACAAAACACTCATTGATTTAATACCAAAGGATAGAAACCCACTTTCTTTTGTTGATTACAAACCTATTTCCCTTTGCAACACTATCTACAAGATTTTTACTAAAGCAATTTCTGTGAGATTGGCTCCAATCATTCCTCCTATTATATGTGAAGAACAAAGGGGATTCATTCCAGGGAGGGAACAACCAAGTGTTCTCTAATAGATCACTAACTAATCCGCAATATCAAATGCAACAATATATCAATAATGATAATTAAGTTTGACATGATGAAAGCATATGATAAAGTCAACTAGAGTTTCCTAATCAAAATAATGATAAAATTTTGGTTTTCATTAAAGTGCTAGAAGTGGATTCTTTCTTGTATATCAAGTGCTAAAAAATTTATGTGTGTCAAAAAGTCAATCCTAAGAAATCTAAGATATTCTTAATGAACATCAACTGTTGATCTGCTACAAGATTATGAAGTTTTTGGATTTCCAATAGGATTCATTACCTTGCAAGTACTTGGGGATCCCATTTTTTATAGGGGAAAATAAGAGTTTCTACAGGAACTCAAACTTTTCTTTCATTCAAAGTATAATCTTTTCATGGAAAAGTAAGTGTCTCTCTCTAGCGGCCATAGTTTTTTTTTATTAAATGTGTTCTCTCAACTATCCCCGATTATATTATGTCCATGCTTCAAATGCTAAAAAATCTAAAATCCTCCTCCTTTCTCAAGACAACTTATGTAGATCAAAATGGAAAGGATGTGTTCGTATTCATAATTTATAAAATAGAAACTTGGCTCTTGGGGAAAAATTAGTTGGAATATCCTCTCCAAGCCTTCATCCAAATAGACCAAAATATTGCATTCTAAATACTTGGACTCATAAGCTTTGAAAAGGATCTTCAAAGTAGAAAATCCACCTCAAGGTTCTAAGATGTATAATTTCCTCATTAAATGTTGAGCTATCATTCTTCCTCACCTTTCTTGGGTGATAAAATGATGAAAAGCATGGGTACGAGTATTCTAAAATACCTATACAATCACTTGGAAAGGTTTTGGGGTCATCATTCATGGGTCTTCCTTTATAAACCACTCTCATTCTGACTAGCTCTCTTAATAGGTCTATTGGCCCATACATTTTGAATCAGGCATGACCTTCAGAATGTAAAAACATATTTGGATACCCATTTGGCCTTAAAAAAAATATTTCAAAATAATACGGGGTTCCTTTGTATGGTCAGGGTTAAAAATTGATTGTTACAATTGGAATTAGGCCTAATTAGGCTTATAGGCTTGTGGACAACTTATGATTGGTCTCCCAAATGATACCAAAGGGGTATTCAAACATGGATTTTTCTCAAGAAGGGTTCATACACACCTCTAAACCTCCCACAATGATTCCAAACACTCTTGTATCTGTACATTGCAAATTTCATCTTTCCACTAAGGGTTTCAGCCTGATACATAAAGATATCAAGCCTAGGGCCTCTTTTCCATAGGAAAACCTTCCTCCCCATTCTTTCAATCTCTACATCTTGAATAAAAAATATCTACAATCCATTCCACCAATTTATAGGATATTTCTCCAGTTGAATAGTGTTTTGTACATTTTTCTTTGCCTCTGGTTAACCTAGGAAGGGTTTTAACCCCCCTACAAAGAATTGTTTGTATCTTCCTCAAAAATTAATAAAATTGGATTCCACAAAATAAAAATGAAAGATAATCATTATAATATCATGTCTAATTACCTTCAGACCATTTTTAATCTGTATAGAACTGTACAATACGCTATAACAAGATTGTTACAGGAAAAAGCTGGAAATAACAACCACTAAAACGTTCATAACTTCTTCAAAACTCAATAAAATTGAGTGAAAAAGGAAAAGAAATTAGATTAAATTATATGTCATTCACAATAATTTTAAAATCAATATAAATTCATAAAAACAAGTAAAAAAAAAGAAACAATAAGGAAACATTCAGATTTGTCGAAAGAATGATATGTATTGATTGTTTACTTCGCCAAAACTTTCACCAACCTCCTTGGTCGATGATACAAGGTTTTTTTAAAGAATTTAAAATTAGGTTCCAATATTTACCAACCAAATTTCAAATTATAGACTAACAAAACATCATTATGTCCATTTTTTACAAAAAGTTGTTAAGCAACATAGTGCAACTTATGACAACGTTTGCAATTTTGCAACTCCTAACACCTAATGACTCAACCTAGAATCCAACATATGAAATGATCTTAAAAGACATTATTATATGTAAACAAATCAAGTAAAACAAAAATAACAACTTTTGACCCCTTGGAGGCATGAGGACCTATGGGTGCCATTGCACCCTAAAAGATGGTGGTAGGGCTCTCCTCTAGAAAGACTCGTGGCTTGTTCAACGTCCCCTTCAAGACATTCCCAATCTTTAGAAAGAAAAATATCTCATGAAATTTCACTGGTTAAATAAGGTCCAAGATTACATGGAGGTTTATGAAGAAACTAACTCCACCCACTACAAATGGAAAGAATTTTCCAAGCTTCCCTTTCCTCAATCTCAAAAGAATACACTATTGCATTTACTTCTCAGTAGAGATCTGCATCGTTCATCTAATCAAGAATTCTTAGTATGGGCAACCTAAGAAACAACTATTTGCTCGGTCAAAAGAGGATATGAGTTCCTGAACTTTCAAGGTCTTATTACCTCTTCTATATCTTTCCATTCATTTTGGAATCAAGCAGTGCTCCCAAAGGAAGGTGTCTTCACCCAGACAACACTTATACACAAAATCCTTACTAGTGATAGACTATTTAGGCATTGCAAATAACTTCAACTGTGTCCTTTGTAACTCAGCCACAAATGTTTTTATCACCTTTTACTTCAATGCAATTTCTCCCAACAATGTTGGAGTTGGCTAAAGGCTAATCTTAAGTGGCATGCTCCATTGCCTAACACTATTAAATATTTTTTTGACAATTGGCCTCTTTTTTATAAGAGTCCTTTGAATTAATATGGACAATTTCACCTTCCATCCTATTATGGAGCCTTTTGTGGGAAAGGAATAATTTCATTTTAGGAAGCAATTTCAGACTGTGGATCGAGTCATTCTAGGAATTGAAGCTTCTATCTCTAGGACTGTGAAAGCATAAACATATGTCATTAAATGTTTGTACTCAACCTTCACCTTATGGGACTCAAATATCCTCATAATCTAGGACCAAGTATCTCTTCTATTCAAAGGTAGCCTCATTAATAATCTTCCTCCCAAAATAGATCAAAACTCCATCAAGTGGAAAATTCCTCCCCCAAGCTTCATATTCAAGCTAAATTTTGAAACTTCTACAAAAGAGAATCGTGGGACATTAGGGATGGGTTGTATATTTGGGAATTATTTAGATAGAATATTTTTGCAAAAGATTTCAAAATTCAAGATGATTCCAATAACACGGTAGAAGCTAAATTTCTCTTACAAGGCTTAAAGATGGAAAAAGCTTGTTAATTTCCCACTTGTCCATTGAAGGTGATCGATTAACCACTATAAACACTCTAAGCCTCAAATATTTTTCTAATGAGAAGGTCAAATATATATATTAAGAAGCTTGGGATCTCCTCAATTATTTTCAATCTTATCATACAACACACTGTTGTAGAGAGGGAAATATGATTGCATATTTTTTTGTCTAATGTTATAAATGCTCTGTGATCGGGAGAAATAGATTTCTCTCTTTTAGACCTTCAATTATATTCAGATATTATTTGATAACTATTTCTGTACATATGATGTTCACTCCTATCTTTTCATGGGTGTGGCTTTTATTTCCTAATTTTGTATTTTTTTGCAAATTTTTAATTCCACGCCTGCTTTAGCTATTGTGACAATTTGTATTGCAAATGTTTCATTGGAAAGTCTTCTCTTTGGTGGGCTATGTCATGTTTTTTCATTTTTTTAGCTGGTTCATGTGGATGCAACCATTCAACTTGGTTTTCATTCCCATCACCTGGGTTTCATATGCTCTTCCCCATTGTACTTTCATTTGGAAGCTCCAAATTCCCCATAGGTTTTGGTTTTGACATTCCTTTCTCCTCATTTCTTCCATGCATCATTCACACAACTTATTTTTCCTTCTTGTGCATGCAAGTTGCATATAAGAGAGAATCCCTTATGCAAACAAATAAAAAAACACCACTTAATGAAGGGAAAATGGATCCTTAGAAAGGAGTTGAAAGAAAATCCCTTGCCCCCAAGTGTAAAGGCAAGGGAAAGGATAACAGATTGTCTACTCTAAGTGAAAAATCAATTATAATAGACATTCACTCCCAAATAGGGAAAACATTATAATGGTTTCTTGGAATTACATACACTACTCTTGGATAACCTTATTGAGGAGTGTCCCATACACTCCTTATCTTGCCTTACATTGAGAATCCTTTAATTGAGAAGGAGAAGAACTTTCATCTTTAATTTTGTAGAAATGCATAGTATAAGGAGGAATAATAGGGTTGGTTTCTTTAGGGATGTTAGGAATCCTATCATCATTCACATCCTATTTTGGTGGGGAAGAAGGAGAGACTTTATCAAGATCTTCATTCTTATTTAATGTAATCTTAGGAGATAAATCATCAAGGAAAATTCTCACATCAAGATTATTGAAAATACTTTGATAAAGTGAAGGATTGAAGGATTTTGATTAGGACCATGATCTATATCTTCATTAGTGGAAGTAGTAGGATGTTTTAGCGTAATATAATCATTTTCAACAAAGAATTTTATGACATTGACATAATCCATGCATTTCATTAAGAGATTTATGATACAATTACATGAAATATGAATAATAGTCTTGAAAAATGATCTAAAAGGGGGAATATTGGAAATTGTCATCATGTCATGAGCAAGAATACCATGAAGGCAAGTAATCAACATGAAATGAAAGAAACTATTATCTACTTCATGTAATTGAAAGGGACTGAGAAGAAGTGCAATAACATGAGAGATAACAAGCCAATCTAACTTAGTGAATGCCATTATAAAAAATGAAATCAGCCCAAATCAAATCTAGGAACGAATATGCGAAGTGGAAACCTAGAAATGTAAATGCAAACAAATAAGATCTAGACACCAAATTAGAATAGAAATTTCATTTGTTGGGTTCACCAAAATGTAACATAAGAAATAAGAAGAGGGTCCTTATTTCCTATATTGCATTGGAAGGAAGATGAACCACTAGGCTTTAGCACTGAGTGAGTGCAATGATTCTTCTATGTAATCAACGCTGCTTATGCAAGTGTGATTGAGCAATGCAATAATCAAGGCTAAAAGATGGATTTTAGAGTACACAAACTAACAAAGAGCATACAAACCAATTATGTAACTAAAAAACAAAGTTCAGAAGTTGTAACTAACTTTCAAATTTAGTTTAATGTTATTTTGGATGGGCTATGATGACTTGGTCGACTTGTTCTCGACACTAGGTTCACTGGGACGACTCGTTCATTGCACTTTCTAATGATTTCAGTTGCAGATTGTAGCCAAGGTCCTAAAATTTGTAGATCTGATCCCGAAATAGGTGCAACCTATTCTTGCACACAGAAAAGAGAGGAAATATTGTGTAGAGAGTGGTTTGCCTTAGTCAAACCCTAATTGAGGAATCAACCTTGAACTTGTAATGAAATATGCTTGAAAGGAAAGTGTGCTAATGTAGAAACTAGATCTGAAACATGAATTACCTCATATCTTGATGGTGCAATGCTTCTTTGAATGTGATCACGGGTGTTAATGCAATAATTTTGACTCCACACAAAAATCTAAAAGGAAATCATGAAAGACACGCCTTGCACCATGAATGTTGTAGTTTTCCACAACGCTTGATGGAAAGAGGGAGAGAAATGACTTGAAGGCTTGAAGATGTGGACGCTTGAATGCTTGTGAAAGGATGTCTAGGCTATGATCTTCTTCCCTGATGGTGGTCTCCTCTACTTGGCCTTCAATGATGGAGAGAAGCTAGCTCCATTAGAGAATATTGTCTTGGAAATGCCTTGGAATGCTTGAGATCTGCCTTGAAATGCTTGAAAACTTGAAGAGCTTGAGCTTGTATACTTGCTATCATGAATGCTTATTATGCTCCCCAAATGAGGAGAGGTAGGTTTCTTATATACCCCTAAAAAAAATTTTAGAGCTCGAATCTCGAAGAGGACCGACGGGGATTTGGATTTCGCACTCAACCATTGAGACCAACCTTTGGTTTGAATTTTGGATCATTTATCAAGGAATAGACTGACTAGGTCGATTTATTCCTAGGAATAGGCCAAACAAATCGACCTATTCCCCCCAAAAGGCATAGAAATTTGTTCTAGGGGTTCCAATGGAAGAGGGGATACTTGCATGAAAAGAAAAATTGGAGCTTAAGTACTAGAAATTAATGTGGGATCCCATACATGTTTAAATGGGGCCAGGCTAAATGAAAAATTACACAATGATGCAATTTTAGGATGGTACACCAGTGATGTTCTATTTCTTTTTTTCTCCTAGTTTCCCTGTTCATTTTGCCTTCCAATGGAAGTGTTTCAATTGCAAAGTTCTCTTCGTTCTTGTGCGTAACTTTGGAAAGATCTATGATTATTTTTGTAGCAATGTCTTTTGATAGTCGATTTAATTGTGGTTATAATTTTGCATATTGTTATCCCTCCATGACACTATAGTATCTCAGGTTGAGCTTAGCTCCCCTATTTTTGTAAGCTTCATGTTGCTATGTGCTCAATTATCCTTTGTAGGGATCTACTTTTGGTCAAGCTTGGCTCCCCAATTTTGTCAACATCATTATCTCTCTTCATCTTCTTAAGGTTGAGCCTCGCTCCCTGATTTTACACACACACACACACAAAAAAAAAAAAAAAAAAAGATAAGAAATTCATTTGTAAAAGGATAATTACAAATATTCAATAGTAACGATTTTAAAGATGTATAAATCTATATTTGAATATAAATAAAAAGAAAAAAACTTAAAATCTACTATTTTTAATGTATTATAATATTAAATTATTATCTTAAAACAAACTTCAAACTAAATAAAAAATAGTCATAACCATACAAATTCCGCCATTAACCTATTATAATAATTATATAATTTTGTGATGAGAAAGGATAACAAATCCACCGAGAAAAGGATAATGGGAGGAATTCAAAAGCAACGATTCCAACGAGCAAGGGAATCCTTTAATAAATAAACATTTTAAATTATTCCTTTTAAGTGGGACTAAATACATTTTAAAATTATTTTCTACCTAAGGTTTGTTGTACGAGAAAGTTGGGTGAACTTCAAATATGGTCTAGAGATTCCGTTGAACAGAATAACGGGGTTTCTTTATCGAGGCATATACCCCGTCACGAGTGGGAGCGAATATTTTATCCAGGGTTAAAAAACATTAGGGTTTTGCTGGCTAGGGTTTGGTTGGTGAGGTAAACATTAGGGTTTTGCTGGCTAGGGAATCTTTTGGTATTTTCAGATTTGTTTTTATCTTCTAAAGAAGAGCCCTTACGGAGGGAGGTCCACCTTATCCCATGAGCATGTGAAGGTAACAAGTGGGTAAGGTGGGCAGAATATTTGCATTTTTGGTGTGCTTTGTTATTACAGGATGCCTACTCTCGCTAGGTTATGCCTTGTCACACACTTAAAAGTGGAAGACACTATTTTCTATACAATAATATCAGTTTGTATACAAATTTAAATTTGTAATACTACAATGGAATTTTACTGGTTTGAGCCTCACATTCCGCCTTATAAATGTGTAAAAATATTTAAAAAATCGATGTAAACATATTGAATTATGTCGATTTGTGTTTTTGCAATCATTTCATTTTGTATGGAGA
This sequence comes from Thuja plicata, assembly GCA_018584345.1. Taxonomy (NCBI): domain Eukaryota; kingdom Viridiplantae; phylum Streptophyta; class Pinopsida; order Cupressales; family Cupressaceae; genus Thuja; species Thuja plicata. The sequence continues at coordinate 1,783,023 of MU223997.1, forward strand.
ATAGTTAGAGCTTTTAGAAACCAAGCACATCTTTTGTGGGTTCCTACTCGAAAAACCACTTTGAAACCTCAAATCCATAAAAGTGATGGTAGTTCAAAGTTATATTGTTGAAGGGTAATTTTATTTATTTATTTTTTATTTATTGCTAGGATAGATTCTATTTGTGTTTAAATTTAGATTATGGAGAAATGTAGTGCGCTTAAATGGACTTTATGAGATATAGTATGTTCAAATTGAGTTAATGGGAAACATAGTACATGTAAATTGAGTTCATGGGATATAGTATGTTCAAATTGAATTTAAGAGAAAATATAGTACTTATATATTGAGTTTATGAGGAAATATGGTACTTTTTTATTGAGTTTATGGGATATGTAGTACTTTTTGACATTTGATATTTTTTTTTGACTTTTTTTGTTTGACAACTTTTCTTATGTTCATTGGGATGAATAGTGTTACTATTTATGCATTGTCAAACCACAAAATATTATTCGTTTTTGTCATTTAGTAAGTCTTTTTGTCTTAAAAAAAAACTTTTCCCATCTCCATTATTAAAAATTGACTATATCCATTTTCTATCTTTTAATATTAGAGACCACTCTCCTAATAATATAAAGTAATTAAAAACCATTCATTTTTATTAAGGTAGTACAAGATTTTAGTTTTAAAGCAATGTATAACTCTAGCATGTTCATATTTTCTCCTTCACTCTCTTGTTTTACATTCATCTGGGCCTTGTAGATATAATGTTGTGATATTCAATCTTTTTTTAAAAACAATTTGAGTCTATGTTAATATAAATCTTGAAGCTTACCTTAATTGCTAATGGTTTAGACAAAACTCCATTATAATCATTTCAAGGAGAAATGTGCCCATGAATTTATCCTCATAATACAAACACCTTTCAACCCTTTTAGATCAACTTGCACACCAAATTTTAAATTTATTGGGCAAGACCTTGTATTTAACAATAAGCCCTAAGTTATTAGTTATAATTTAGAGATCATTTGGATTGCTAATGGTTTAGAGAAGCCCTCGTTGTAATCATTTCAATGAGAAATGTGCCCATAAGGTAATTAAAATCATTCATACTATTAATAAACTACACAATTTATTTTTTCGGTCACTATTTTGTCGAAGGGGTATTACTCCATCATGTTCATACTTTCTCCTTTACTTTATTGTTTTAAAGTTCATTTCGGTCTTGCTATCGACATACTGTTGTGATGTTCAATTTATTTTATTTTGATTATAATTTAACATAAATCTTGACGCCTACCTTAGTTGTTAATGGTTTAGGTAAGCCCTCATAATAGTCATTTCAAGGAGAAATGTGTCCATGACCTCATCCTTATAATTAAAAAACCTTTTCACCCTTTTAAATCACCTTGCACATCAATTATTTTGAAATAATTATTTAGGACCTCGTATTTAAAAATAAATCCCAGATTATTTGTAATCACATAAAAATGGTCATCTAAACCCTAGACCCCCAATTGCAACAATTAATCCAGAAACCCTAATCTTGATAAACCCTAAGTCCTTATTCAAACAAGCAATTCTTCAATCTAACAAAGTCTAACTGATCTGACCTAAACCCTAGGTCCTAATCAATCATCGTTCTTGATTAATTAATTAATTCCTGAAATCATAATACATTGGCAAATAAACCTTATCTTAATTATTTAATTGATATTCTGATATATTAATTAAATAAAATTACAAAATTGTCAATTAAATAAAAAGGAATTAAATTAATTAATAAAAATAAAAATGTGCATTCAAAATCATTTAAATTATTAAAAATGCATATGACATCATCAAATCCAGTTAACTGATTATCCAATTGGAAACAATCCAGTTCCACTCCGTTAAATGATTCTCCACTATTTATCATTTTGGAAACATTTCAATTAACAAAGAACTGATTTTGGAAGTTTCCAAAAAGGCTGATCAGTCAGTTCAGTCAACTGAATCTTTCGACCAATCACATTCTTTGCACATGGATTGTGCTTCCTCAAATTGAATCTGAGCCACTCTTTTCTTTCGATCTCGACCGTCGATTCGAGAGAGATTTCTATAAAAGAGAAACTATTTTCCTTCATAGGGATCCTAACTTCTTCGCTATCATTATTATACTGCATTTTTTTTTCTTAGCTTTTAATCATTTAGCATTGTTATTTTATTTTCAAGCATGCAATCAATCTAATTTAGAGCACATTTGATTTGGGTTTTAAAATGAATCACCATCTTTCATTTGGTGCTTTAAAATAAATCTAATTAGCTTGGATGAACAACAAACTGCATTTGCATTTAGATTAATCAATCATTTAGTTTTAAAATCCTTCATTTAGAACAGTGTGTAGTCACTGGACTTTGCGATGACCTGAGAGCAAAGTCCATACTCTTGCCTACTAGAAGGAAATGAACCGATGTCGGTTAGCCTAGGGCATTTTAGTATTTTGATTTCATGTTTTCTAACCTACTAACCACTTAATGGATCATTGAAGTGTGTGTGTTTGCAGCTACAGGCGAAGACCCAAAATCACACATACATTTCTGGCGCCCACCATTTTCTTTGTTGTTTTGTTGTTGCATGCAGGTTTTCCTTGTTGTCCTGCATAAAATAAATCCAAGATGATTAATGATAATTTAGAGATCAATTGATATTAGATAAAAATACATTATTAAAGGATGTCATAAAATAATAAATAAAAAGTTTTAAAATAATATTAGTCATTGATTTTTTTTATCTTGTAAGGTGGTAAAATAGAGTTCACTAGCTTGTATGGACAAATTAGAAAGCTGGGTCTATTTCTCATTTGCATTGGAAGGAGAATGATCCACTTGGCTCAAGGATTTTTGGGCACAAGGTGAATTCAATATATCTTAGTGGGGAGTGGAAGATAACTATGCAATTATGGAAAGAGAATGCATGATCTAGCATAAAATATAGTGAAAAGATGACTTTCGGCATGCACAAAAAAATAGAAACTAATAGACAGATTCCGACAGAAGATTTGGGGTGTACAAAAAAAAATTCACCTATGATCAAAATTTCTAGCAAAATCAGGGGGAGTATGATGCCCTAGTCAATATGCACTTGAGAATATGACACCTTGCTTGACCCCCTCCTTGCACTTTCTGACAAAATGACTTGCAGACCGTAGATCTTTGATTGCTCGACATGTAACTTTTCTTGTGTGTTTGTTGCTTGTTCCTACACATGAAAAAGGAAAATGTTGTGTAGAAAGAGGGTTTTCCTAAGTCAAATGACATATTTTGAATTAACCATGAAGTTGAAATAAATAGAAATAGAAATATAAGCGCGTCAATATGTAGCAGAGGCTAGATCTAATAATTGAGATGTCTTATACCTTATTAATGCTATGCTCTTTGAATGTAATCACAAGTGTTGATGCAATAACACGACTCCACAAAGACTTAAAAGGAAAATTATGAACATATACTTGCATGAAGGTTGTTGAAGCTTTCCATAATGCTAGATCTGAGTAAGAAGGCCTTGAATACTTTATGCTTGAGTGCTTGATTGAATTAATGAATGTAAAAATGAAGAAGGCTACCTTGCTTATATACCTCTCCCAAGTATTTTGGGGTGCAAATATTGAAGCAAGATGACACGAGTTTAAAATTCCTACTCAAACAAGCTGATTGAACATTGCACGATTCAAATTTGGGCCTGAATTGGCAATAGTGGGGTGCCTAAGTCAACCTGATCCAAGGAGCGAGGCACCCAAGACATCTTTTTCCCTCCAATGCAATCCAAAATTGGGACCTAAGGTTAAAAATTGAAAGGAGAAGCTGGAATCTAATGTATAATTGAGTTGGAACGAACAAGTTTGGATGCGAGAGGTCATACATGCTAAAATAGGGCTTAGCTAAGAAATAAATTACTTATTTATGTTAGTAATAACTGAGAGTGGGGGGGTGAATTAGTGGCATCAAAATATTCCAATAATCAACCCTTAAAACTTAGTACCACAATATTATACCTCTAGTTATCTTCAGTCCTATAAGATGAATGCCTCCAAATACTTATATCAATTTACTACTGCTCGGAATGCTTTGTAAAACCTTCTAGTGTAGATTTACTGAATAGCAGTCTGTTAATTTACCGAAATACAGTAAATTATCTAGAGTATACCGATCAATCCAATTAAGTTAAGTGTAATGCAAAACACTAAAGTAATGACTCATAAACACATTGACACATGGATTTTTAACGTGGAAACCCTGTTAAGGGAAAAACCACTTGGGACCGGTAACCCAAAATTTTCACTCTTCTGAAGTAAGCTCGGTGAAGAGCCGACCCTATTAAAGGTTACAAACACACTGTTAGGTGTGACCTTGTTAGAGGATTTAAAAGTTTAGTCTGTCACTTGATATCGGGCATCTCTATGCTACCGACCTTGATCAAACACTCACTTGGCCTATCAATAGGTATCTGGTATCTCATGCTATCTTCATGATCAAACTTTTTGATACTCCATTGGATGTATCTAAATATAGAAAGGATCTTTAAATCCCACTCGGTTAAGAGACTTTCTGAATCAATGGTTAAACTGAAATAGTATGATCTATTCACATATACAACTTATACTTGCAGATTTTCAGATCTATTGTAATCTCACAAAACTATTCTGATCAATATAACTATGTTTATACCTTTGCTCCACTTTGATTCTGATGACATGTAACTGATTGAATGTTTGAAGATGTTAAGTTGATGTTCATACTAGGAATTAAATCAGTTAATATATTGTATTGTCATTGATGTCAACTTGATATAATATGTATGGTCATTGTAATACTGCCAAAGACTTCAAAGAACCAATGAATCAAAGGCTATGCTATCAGTAATGCATATAAGTCAAGTATTCACTAAGTGACTACATACACCGACGGAGTGCACTCGACGGTCAGAATAAAAGAACAAAGTCACAGTGTTTCCCGACGAGGAAATGCACAACATTACCAATGAGAAAAGTTACAGTGTTGCCCGACGAGCAAAACACAGAGTAACCTGACGAACAAAATTTCAGTGTTGCCTGACGAAAAAGAGAAGGATGGAGATCTTGATGTCAACTGAAGTCACACCAACAAAATAGTCAGTTATCACCGATGACTAACTGAAGTGTTGACCGACAGAACAGAGAGTTCAGAAAATGACAAAATGCTTAGCTTTCAAGAAGCTAAAGATAGAGTTAACAGATACCTATCATTGTTTTAATCATCCAGATAAAGTTGAAGATAAGTAATTGATTTAAAGCTACTTTGTTTAGTTGGCAAGAAGATCTCTACAAGATTAGACTGGAGATTTTCTTTAAATCTATTGGCAAAGATTGTTGAACACACCAAGATCAAGAAAGCCAAGAAAAGAGGAAATCATGTCTATAAGAGACAAACTCAATTCATTACGAATTGTGTGTGTGGGGTTGAACAAGAGAAGAGGAAAGATGCTAAAGGAAATCTGAAGGAGAAGAAAGTGTTCATTTCAGTCCTGATCAACAAGCTAAAGGAAGAGCTAAATTTTGCAAACATTGACGAACAGTGAGACAAGCATCACAGAGCAGAACAAGTGTAGAGCAAAGGTATATATTTGATTATATTGATCAGTGAAGTAATGGACCTACAATAGATATAAAAATCTATAATTGAGTTGTATCTATGAACAGAACATTAGTGTTTCAGTTTAACCATTGAGGCATATAAAGCTTCTTAACTGAGCAAGACTTAAAAGTCTTTTTCAATTGAGATACATCCAAAGGAGTATCAAAAATTTTGATCACAAAAGTAGCATTGGATATGCCCGATACCTATTGATAGGCCAAGTGAGTATTTGATCAAGGGTGGTAGCATTAGATGCCAGATACTAGTTGAAAAACTATTTCTAAATCCTCTAACAAGGTGACACCTAACAGTGTGTTTGTAACCTTTAACAAGGCTGGCTCTTAACAGGACTCACTTCAGAAGAGTGAAAATTTGGGGTACTGGTCCCAGTGATTTTTCCCTTAACAGGGTTTCCACGTTAAAAATCCATGTGTTATGTGTTTATGATTCATTTCTATACTGTTTTGTATCTTACATAGTTGATTCTGGATTGATCGGTATACTTTGCATATTTACTGTGTTTCAGTAAATAGTTAACTGCTTATCGGTAAACATACAGGAGAGAGATTAGCAAAGTAATCCGATAAGTAGAAAATTGATTAAAGTGTTTCAAGGCATACATATTTTAGGACAGAAGATAACTTGAGACATAATTAGTGGTTATAAGTTTGAAGGGTTGATTTAAGGATTAATTTTTGAGGTCACTGATTCACTACCCCCCCTCTTAGTTATTACTAACAGATACTGCTTGGTGATGTTGTGCTCTATTTCTCGGTGTCTGTAGAATTCTTTATCTCTTTCCTTAGCTTGTTGATCAGTACTATATGAAGTTTCTCTTCATCAATTTCTCTTCAGCATCCTCTTTTCATTCATTCACCCATACCAATTCATAATGAATTGATTTGTCTCTTTATAGACATGATATCACCATTGTTAGGTTCTTGATTTTCTTGATCTTGGCATGATCCAAAATTCTTGCCAATTAGATTTAAAGCAAAACTCATGCTTTATCTCGCTGAGATATTCTTGCCAACTGGAAAAAACAACTTTAAATCAATTACTTATCTCTGGCTTATCTTGTCGATGAAAACAATGATAACTACCAGTTAACTCTATATTTATCTCTACTAGCTAGATATTTTGTCATTTCTGAACTCAAGTTAATTTTGGTTTAACTCTTTGATAGCGTCGGTCAATACTCCAGTTCCCTCGGGCTTCTCCGTCGATTTACACTATGTTTCTGGTCGTCAGGTATGCTTGTGATTCTGCTTGTCGGTGTTCTTTCTCGGGCATCACTGTGACTTGACTGTCGATGATCTCTATCTGTCGGGTTCCACTGACCATCGGTTTTTGTAGTCACATGTGAATACTTGTCTTTTATGCATTATAGAAAGCATAATCTTTATCTCTCTGATTCTCTGAAGTCGTTGACATTTTGATTATAACCGATTAGGTTATATCAAGTTGACATCAATGACAATACAATCTATTAACTGATTTAATGTCTTGCATTATCTTTCTACATTTCGGCGATCAACTTAACATCTTCAAACATTCAATCAGTTACATGTCATCATTCTCTCCCTTTGGCATTGATGGCAACATACTACATTATCATACTATACTATCACTAATACAATATGAAATATACAGTTTCATCAAGATTTTTGAATGTAACTATTACAAATGTTTGGCTCTTGGTAAGCTCAAAAATAACTTAGATTTGTTTCTTGCGGAGTGGTTGTATTCAATCTTCAATCCCTTTATTGGATAGATGTATCATCTGATATCTATGTTCTGATATGTGTTCTGCCTTGACTGTTCCTCTTCTTGATAATCTATTTTTCCTTTGACAACAATTTTTCTCTTGTTTGAACTCTCTCCCTTTGTTTCTTCTCTCCCTTAGGTGGATATTTCATATGTAATCAATTTCTCTCCCTTAGAATATTGATTATCTCTTGCTTCTGCTTCTCAAGAACTTCTCTTCATGGATAATGATATAATCTCTCCCTTTATCATATCTCTCCTTTTGATAATGAGATCATCTTTCCCTTTGTATGATTATGATAATGAGAACATCTCTCTCTTTGAAAACAATGCCAAACAAACATACTTCTCTTTATCTTATCATCTATATCATGTTCCATCCCTTTGCATAATATATTCCTTGAATTTCCCTATCCATCAGCAATACAATGTCTGATTTTCGGTGTAGATATGTACCTTGCAATGTACAGATGTATTTGTTGCTATTCATCTTAGTGTTTGCATCAACATGACTAATCTTCAGATTTGGTATAAGCTGATGCAACCTCCTAGTCAGATTACTGACCGATAGACAAGGGTTGAACCCCTAGTCTATGTCTCAGATACTCAAATGTTTCCTTTGGTAATGGCTTGGTGAATATATCAACTAAAAGTTCCTTTGATTGAACATATTCCAGTGTCACTTCCTTTGCTTGCACTTGTTCTCTTAGATAGTGATACTTGATAGAAATATGCTTATTCTTAGCATGCATGACTAGATTCTTAGAAATGTTTATTGCACTGGTATTATCACAATAGATAATTACTGGTTCAATGATCTTCATATGCATACCTTCTAGTAATTGTTTGAGCCATGCAATATCAGAGCAATTTGCAGCAGCAGCCACATATTCTGCTTCTGTAGTAGACTGAGAGATGCATCCTTACTTCTTGCTTATCCATGTGACAAGTTTTTCACCCATGAAGAATGCTCCTCCAGTTGTGCTCTTTCAGTCATCAATGTTTCCATCCCAATCATCATCTATATAGACTTGTAGATCAAATTTTCCTTCTGTTTTGTACCATAAGCCATAGTCCTCGTTGTTCTTTAGATATCTCAGAATTCTTTTGACATCAGTCATATCTGATTCTTTGGGATTAGCAGAGAATCTTACAACTATTCCCATTGCATGTGCTATATCTAGTCTGGTGTGAACAACATACATCAGTTTGCCAATCATGGATCTATATAAGGTTTGATTTACCTCATTTGTCTTGTCTTCTTTTGTCAGCTTTCCTCCAGTACCCATAGGTGTTCCAACTAGTTTGGAATCTTCCATCTTGAATATCTTCAACACTTCCTTGATGTATTTGGACTGAGTGATGTATATGTCTGCATCTTGTTGAAGAATCTATAGACCAAGAAATAATTTGATCTCTCCAAACATAGACATTTCAAATTCCTTTCTCATTTTATTAGCAAAGGATTTGCATAACAATTCATTTCCCCCAAAAATGATATCATCAACAAAAATTTCAGCAATCAGAATATTACCATCGGTATCTTCTTTTAAGTACATATTGCTATTTTCACTTGTTCTAACAAATTTTATGCTAATGAGATATGAGTGAATTATTTCATACTAGGCTCTTGGTGTTTGTTTCAATCCATACAAGGCTTTATGTAGTCTACATACCATGTTTATCTTGTCTAGATCAACAAACCCTTTTGGTTGTTCAATGTATACCTCTTCTTCTAATATTCCATTTAGGAATGCAAATTTGACATCCATTTGGTATACCTTGAATCCTTTAAATTCAGCATAAGCAAGTAAGATTCTAACTCCTTCTAGTCTAGCAATGGGTGCAAAGGTTTCACCATAATCAATACCTTATTCTTGTGCATATCCCTTGCATACTAATCTTGCTTTGTTTCTAGTGACTTCTCCATTCTCATTAATCTTGTTTCTGAATATCCATTTGGTATCAATGACATTCTTGTCATCTGGTCTCGGTACTAGTGTCCATGTATTGTTCTTCTCAATCTATTTTATCTCCTCATTCATAGCACTGACCCATTCTTCATTCTCAAGCGCATTGTTAACAGATTTAGGCTCAAAATCACAAAGTAAACATCTGGTGTTAAGTGACTTACTTCTTGTTCTTGTTCCAGCCTTCTTGTCTCCTATGATTTGATTCTGTGGATGATATCTTCTGACATACTTGGCAAGTTTTGGTTCAACTTTGTGTTCATCATTATGATTATCTTCTTCACCTTCATTTTCATCTCCATTGTTTGGAACATCATCTTGAGTATTATCATGATCATTGGTAATTTCATCCTGATGCTCGGGTGTAATTTTATGATGCTCGGGAGTGACACATTGTTGCTCGAGTAGAGTGTTAGATTCTGTATAAACAAACCTATTGTAGTCCTCTAGTTCCTTTTTCTTTCCTTATCATTCTTTTCTGCAAATTCATCTATTTTCACATTTGCACTTTCAATGATTTTTTTAGATGACTTGTTAAGACATTTATAAGCCTTGCTTTTGGTTGAATACCCTAGGAAGATACCTTCTTCACTTTTGCAGTCAATTTTTCCATTTCTATCATCCTTCAATACATAACATTGACTACCAAAGATTCTGAAGTAACTTACATTGGGTGTATGACCATGCCAAAGCTCATAGGGTGTCTTCTTTGTGTCCTTCTTCAGTTGTACTCTGTTTAGTGTGTAGATAGTAGTACTAACAGATTCCCTCCAAAAATTTTGAGTGGTTCTTTTCTCAATTATCGATGTTCTTGCACAGTCAACAATTGATCTGTTTCTCCTGTCAACAATTCCATTTTGTTGTGGTGTTCTTGGTGCAGAAACTTGTCTTTTAATTCCATGCTCATTGCAATAGTCAGTAAATTCTTCTAAAGTAAATTCCTCTCCTCTATTTGACCTTAAGCATTTCAATTTCTTTTCACTTTGTTTTTCTACCATTGCTTTGTACCATTTAAACATCTTAAATGCTTCTGATTTATCTTTTAAAAACATGATTGTCATCATTCTAGAGAAATCATCAAAAAAGAGAATAAAATACCTATCTCCATAGCATCTCTTTGTCCTCATGGGTTCACATAGATCTGTATGGAGTAATTCTAGAATTGTAGTAGATGTATGGGGTTTGCTCTTGAAACTAGACTTTGTCATCTTACCTTTTTGACAATTCTTGCACATGATATGCTCAGGCTTAGTCATCATTGGTAAGCCTCTGACATTCCTTTTTTTCTTATCTTTATCATGTTGTCAAAGTTCACATGACACAATATTTTGTTCCACAACCATATGTCTTCATTTCTAGCCATCAAACAAGTGGTGTTAGTGTCATCAAGATAGAAAAGTTTACCTTTTGTCTACTCACTGGTACCAATCAATCTACCCTATTCATTGAAGATCTTTGCCTTCTTATTTTCAAATGCTACTCTGTGACCTAAATTGTTCAACTAAGAAACACTTAACAAATTGTAATTCAGTCCTTTAACCCAGTAATCATTTTCACATTTTATCAGGTTATTCAACATTATGGTTCCTTTACCTTCAACTGGACAAGGTGTATCATACCCCATTCTTACTGAACCACCATTATAGTATTCAAAAGTCTCAAAATTTTGTTTATCACCTATCATATGGTGAGTGCAACCACTATCTATGATCCAAACATCATTCTTACTAACTTTAGATATGAGTGCAGTTTTTACATACATTTCTTCATCTTCATCTAAATCATCCTTCATGGCTACAAATACCATCTCGATGTCTTCTTCTGATTCGGTGTCGCTATCATCAGCTCTGTTCTCAGCTAGGTAACAAGATTTCTTCCCTTTGTCCTTGTAGCCTCAGGTATCTCTCTTGTCAGATTGTTGGTTGCTTCGGTAATCTCTATGTTCACCTTTATCAAACTTCTTCTCATATGATCTATCATTTCCTCTATCATCTTTTCTTCAGTTTGGACATCTTGCAGCAAAGTGTCCAACCTCTTTACAATTGAAAAATACAAGTGGTAGTTTACCTTTGTATCTTCCTTTGCCTCTCTGCAATCTTCTAGCCACAAGTGCTTCAATTTCATCAAGTCCTTGATCCTCATTATCACTATCACTATCATTTCTAACAGCATGTCTATGACTTGAGTTACTTATCTTTAGAGAAGATTTGAATGCAAATTCTATAGATGGTAAGACACTATTGTCAAACTTATTCATCTCAAATGAAATTAGTCTATCAATCAGACTATCTAGAGTAACCGTATTATTTGCAAATGCTCTCATTTCTTGAATAGCATAAACAGGCAATAAGGTTCTTGAGATTTTGCTTACCACCGTCTCTGATTCTTTGATTCTGCAGCTATACTGAGTAATGTTTTCTCCTTCTTTCATCCTTAGGTCATCAAACCTCCCTCTTAGGCTTTCTGCCTTTTCTCTGACTACATTGGCATCTCCTCCATGTACCAGCTTCAACTTATCCCAAATTTTCTTTGCAAAGGTGCAGGTTTTGACATCTTCAAACTCAACATCGGAGAGTGATGATGCAAGTTCTATCATCATGCAGTTATGCTCATGCTTGACTCTTAATTTCTCAAGAGTATGAGGTCTTGTAGGAAACACATATTTAGTATCTAAGTATTGAACAATATCATT
>MU223997.1:1795787-1825779 GCA_018584345.1 Thuja plicata
CGGTTAAGAGACTTTCTGAATCAATGGTTAAACTAAAACAGTATGATCTGTTCACATATACAACTTATACTTGCATATTTTCAGATCTATTGTAATCTCACAAAACTATTCTGATCAATATAACTCTGTTTATACCTTTGCTCCACTTTGATTCTGCTCGGTGATGTTGTGCTCTGTTTCTCGGTGTTTGCAAAATTCTTTAGATCTTTCCTTAGCTTGTTGATCAATACTGTATGAAGTTTCTCTTCATCAGTTTCTCTTCAGCATCCTCTTTTCCTTCATTCACCCACACCAATTCGTAATGAATTGATTTGTCTCTTTATAGACATGATATCACCATTGTTAGGTTCTTGATTTTCCTTGATCTTGGCGTGATCCACAATTGTTGCCAATTAGATTTAAAACAAAACTCTTGTTTTATCTCGTTGAGATCTTCTTGCCAACTGGACAAAACAACTTTAAATCAATTACTTATCTCTGGCTTATCTTGTCAATGAAAATAATGATAACTACCAGTTAACTCTATATTTAGCTCTGCCAGCTAGATATGTTGTCATTTCTAAACTCAAGTTAATTTTGGTTTAACTCTTTGATAGTGTCGGTCAACACTCCAGTTCCCTCAGGCTTCTCTGTCTATTTACACTATGTTTCTGGCCATCGGGTATGCTTGTGATTCTGCTCATCGGTGTTCTTGCTCGGGCATCACTATGACTTGAATTTTGGTGATCTCTATCCGTCGAGTTCCACTGACCGTCGGTGTTTGTAGTCACATGTGAATACTTGTCTTTTATTCATTACAGAAAGCATAATATTTATCTCTCTAATTCTCTGAAGTCTTTGACACTTTGATTATAACTGATTAGGTTATATCAAGTTGACATCAATGACAATACAATCCATTAAGTGATTTAATGTCTTGTGTTATCTTTCTGCATTTCGGTGATTAACTTAACATCTTCAAACATTCAATCAGTTACATTTCATCAATTTAGCCTCTACTTTAGAGAGAGAGAGAGAGAGAGAGAGAGAGAGAGAGATCACTAATTCCAAGGGAACAAGCCCCCAAACCCTAGGATATTTACTCATACAACCACATAAAAGGGCACACAAAAACAAAATAAATATAATAACTAAGGCTCCAATTCAACTAGTTGAGGAAACCTCGGTAATCAAAAAATTTCAACAACTAATATCATTCTTAGAATGTCATTGCAAGAGCACAAGTGGTCACATGGAAAGAGTAAGAGCATAAACCAAAGATAAGACAAGATACCATGATCCAACCAACTATCAAGGTGTGTTATGCCATGGGATCATGGAGGAAAGAGAAAGGAAACCATGGATTCTATAGGCTAGCAAGTTGTGTTATGCTAGGTGATCCATGTGAAGGGAGAAGGTAGATTCAAAAGTAAGTTGTATAATTCTAGTCAACTCATCCCAAGAGAGAGTTTGGTACAAAGAGAGTCAATAGGCTATCAAGTTGTGTTTTTCTAGAAAACTTATCTTGAAAATTTTATCAAAGGAGAGGTCAAATGGTCTAGCAATTTGTGTTATACTAGTCAACCAATCCCAAGGATAATGAAGAAAAGGATTGTATCCAAGGAAATCAGAAAAAATGATGTAGAGAGCCACCCTAGAAAGTTGTGTTATCATAGTAGAATCAACCTATAAGATTTTTAATAAGTATAACCAAAAAAATCATGATGTTCACGAGGAAATATTGTAATATAAGGACAACCAAAAAAAACACGATGTTCATGAGGAAATCCCGTAATACAAGGATAACCATTTTTGTGAGAAAATCCTATAACATTTGAAAGAAAGAGACCATATATATAACCCCCCCGTTAAGGTGGCAAGATGGGAATTTGTTGAAATCTTAAGGAAAGGATGAACAAGGATAAATACAATTAACACAAAGGAGATATCCTTTAAGAAATGATATACATACAATCCAAGCCAAAGAGGAAAAAATTCTTTTGAGGCAAGGAGGAGATAGTTGTAAAGAGATAGCTTGAAAAAAGTTTAAAGGGGTCCTTTTGAGGGATGCATAAGGATAGGAGGAAGAGATCTTTTCTCAAATACATATACCTCCAAGAGGAGATCTTGAACAAAAATAACATCATTGATGAAAAGAGTAGAAGAAGAACATGAATTCACACTTTTCCCATTGCTAGGTATAGGTATTCTTGATGAAGGATAATACACTTTTGGTCCCAAGTGAGGGATTTGTTATGATAAACATTTACACTTTAAAGAAAGGAAGAGGTTTTAATCAAGGATAAACATCTCTTGTAAAATGAGAGAATGCCTAAGTAAAACAAACACTTCCATGCAAGAAAGGATGTCACAAGATAAACAAGTACCACTCAACCAAGGGAAAGTGGATCCTTCAAAATGATAGGAGATTGAAGAACTACCCTTTCCCCCCAAGCATGGAGATATGGATAAGAAGGGTTATTATTCTTTTCAAAAAGTATGATTGCACATGAAATTGTACCACCATGAATGACAATGAAACCCCAAGGGACAAGCTAGCAATATCACATAGTATGGAGAAACATAATAGAAAATTAGATGTTATTTAAAATAATCAGGATTTAAATACCACTCATTATTACATGTGATGTATATGATATCATCATTAATGGTTTGTTGAATTTTATAATGCAAATCTTGAAATTAACTAGCAGAGTGGTCATGATATCGATGATAATTACAAAAAGGAAGATTTTCAATATCTTGTCTACATTTCTTCTTTCATTTGGATCAGGTAATCAACTTAGCATAAAAAAGGTCAATTTTTTTTCTTGTTGTAAGGCATACAAGACATATATTTATTACATAATGGAGGAGGATATTTTGACAAAGGAGGAGGTTTGGAACCTAAACTCTTTTTAGACAACTGTGATGTAGGTTTCTCATAAGTATAAACACTTTGTCGCACACATCCTAAATCATGTCCATTGTAATCATAAAACTTAGGAGCTGAAATATCAGGATGATAGGAGTCACTATTAGGTTGAATTGGATTAAAATTTAAAGAGGCCCAATCAACATCCATACATATTTTTGAATAACAAGTTTGAGTCTCAAATTTAGGAACTTTGTCTTTGCTATAAAAGGTGGGTGTGAAGTCTAATGATCCTTAATAATCCTCTTTAGGAGGAGATGGTGTTTATATTGGAGAAAGAATTGAATAAATTATAGGAGGTTGATATTAGATATGTATTTTATCATCTACTTCAATAGTATACATTATAT
This sequence comes from Thuja plicata, assembly GCA_018584345.1. Lineage (NCBI taxonomy): Eukaryota > Viridiplantae > Streptophyta > Pinopsida > Cupressales > Cupressaceae > Thuja > Thuja plicata. Next base: position 1,799,052 of record MU223997.1, read on the forward strand.
TGTTATAGAAAAATTTGAGTTTGCAACGAAGAGTAGATGTGACAATCTGCATAGCATGAAGCCAAGGTCTACCTAGAAGAAGGTTGTATGTTTGAGTATTGGGTATGACATGGATACGTGTTAGTAAAATGAAATCACAAACTTTAATAGGAAATATGGTTGTACTTAACGATGGTTTAGCAACATTATCAAAGCCACAAATAGGAATAGAATTAAGTTGAATAAGAGAAGCATCTACATTTATTTTATGCAAAAAGTCAATGCCACATAAATTAAGTGTTGAACCATTATAAAATTATGTATGTCTCATAAAATTATCACTGATAAGGATAGAAATCATGAAGGGATCACATTGGTTTTGAACTTATAAAGGGGGTAACATATATAGGTGGAACTCAATTTTTCCCTTTGGTTCAAGAATGGTTTCTACCTTATTTGATATAGTAGGAAGGCATGTAACAAATTTTTGCAAATCTTCTTGGATCATTGCATGATATGTAGGTAAGGTTTTAATTAAGTCCCAAAGGGAGATATTGGCTAAAGTATCATGAATTTTCTCAACAAGATCATACTCCTTATCAACATGTTGTGAAGGATGAAGGGGAAAATGAATGTTGTTAAATGTGTGTGCTACTATTTGATTATCAGGTTGTGTAGAACCATTTACAATAATCACTGGGTTTTTTTAGGGTTGAGGGATATATTGTTGAAGGTGTACAACTACTTTAGGCTTCTCATTCCCCAAAATATGAATGATATTGACTTTATTAATCTCTTTATTCTCCAAGGTTTCATTTGTAGAAGAGAGGGCCTCAAGGATATCATCCTTTTCTTCCAAAGTGTCTTCCTGAGTAGGGAAAACTTTAGGAGAGGGATAAACCTAACTCATTAATGCTTCATATCTAGATGGAAGATTATTGACATGAATAGAAGGTGAAATATCATTAAGGGGATTGTCAATCATATCACCCTCCCCTAATACAATATCATCCTCTTTCACCAAGGTACTCTCATGGGGGAGGTACATATTAATAGAATAGTCGAAATCATTCTCCAATGGTTCATCCCAAAGGGGACAATAATTGAGGGAAGTGTTAAGTTTATCTTCTTGCATCAAAATTTCCTCACTAAGGAGAGAAACTTTGGGAGATGAATGAAAAAGGGGATTTCTATATCTTAAATCCTTGTAGCTTAAGAGAATCCTCTTGCAGAAAAGTATCCTTATAAGGGAGATTATTGATAGTCTTTTCTTACATTTCATGGTGAGTAGGATAAAAATTAATCATATCAAAGTCACAGGTACTAAATGACTCATCAAAGGTAGTAAATTCTTGTAAAAAGAAATCTGAAATTTTGCAATGAAAGAATCTAATCTAATGAAACAAAGCATAAAGAGACTAATTTAAACACAAATAAGAATGCATGAAAATAAATATTTTTGTGTTTTTATTGTTTTGAAACATGCAGATCACAAAATGCAATGTAAAAATGAACTATATCTCTAAATGCACAAAATGCAGTGAGGATCTGATGTAAATATAGGATACCAAAATGCATACAAATTAGGTCTAGACATCCAAATCAAAATTAAGATATAAGGATTTGGGTTCACGAATATGTAAGGTGGTAAAATAGAGTTCACAAGCTTGTATGTACAAACTAGGAAGGTAGGTCTATTTCCCATTTACATTGGAAGGAAAATTATCCACTTGGCTCAAGGGTTCTTGGGAACAAGGTGAATTTAGTATTCCTATGGAAGATGACTATGCAATTGTGGGCAAAGAATACAAAATATAGCGTGAAATATAGTGAAAAGATACTTTTAGTATGCACAAAAAAATAGAAAATGATTCTGACAGAAGATCTGGGATGTACAAACAAAGACTAACTTGTGATCTAAATTTTGGGAAAAATTAGGGGGACTATTGTACCCCGATTAGCATGCTCTATGACTATGGAGCCCTTCTCTACTTTCTCCCTTCACTTATTAACAAAAAAACTTGTAGACTATAGATCTTCAACTTCTCGACCTGTAAATTTTCTCGTGTGTCTATCACTTATTCCTAAACATAGAAAAGAGGGAAAATGTTGTGTAGAAATGGGTTTTCCTAGGTCAAATCCCATTTTTTGAATTAACCATGAAATAGAAATAGAAATAGAAATAGAAATATAAGTTAGTTGATATGTAGTAGAGGATCTTGAGCTGTCTTATACCTTGTTGATGCTATGCTCTTTGAGTGTAATCAAAAGAATTGATGCAATAACATGACTCCAGAAAGACAAGAGGGAAATCATGAACACATACTTGCATGAAGGTTGTTGAAGCTTGCCACAATGCTAGATCTGAGGAAGAATTCCTTGAACCTTTGATGCTTGAATGCTTGAGTGCTTGATTAAATTCATGGATGCCAAAATGAGGGAGGATACCTTTCTTATATACCTTTCCCAAGCATTTTAGGATGAAAAACTCAAAGCAAGTTGACATGGGTTTAAAATTCCTGATCAAACAAGTTGACCATTGCATTATTCAAATTTGGGGATGAATTGACAGGAGTAGGGTGCCCAAGTCGACTCGCTCCCGGGAGTGAGGTACCCAAGGCACCTTGCTCCCTCTAATGTAGTCCCAAATTGGGACACGAGGTCCAAAATTGAAAGAAGAAGCCAAAATTTAATGTGGAATTGAGCTAGGATGAACAAAGTTGGATGCAAGAGGCCATATATGCTAAAATAGGGCCAGCTAATGAATAAATTGCATAGTGATCATGCAATTTACAATGCTACAATATTGTATAATACTTTATTTATTATTATAGATGAATTTGACTTGGGTTTGAATCGAGCTTATAAGGAAATATTATTACTTGTTCCCATTTATTGATTTTCTCATATATTAATGATAAAAATAATGTTCATTTGGGTGAAATTATTGTTAGTGTTTATGTATGGTCAATTTCAAAATAGTGCTCCTTTTTTTATTTAGCAAGTCTAAAAAAACTTTTCTTTTCAATAATTTTCCCAGTGCTATTAGAATGAAACTAATGAGCATGATTTATTATATATTTTTAAATTACAAATGACTCTTCTAATAATAAAGTAATTAAACAACATTAATTATAAAAATATTGTAAAAAATTAAAAATTTCAAGCGTTGTTATATGAGAGAGGTATAGCTCCCTGATGCTCATACTCTCTCCTTTACCTTCTTAATTTGCATTCATTTTAGCCTTTTTTATTAATATAATGTTATGATGTTCAATCAATTTTATTTTCAGTATAGGTAACATAAATTTTGAAGCCTACCTTGCTACTGATTTAGATAAGCCCTCATTATAGCCAATTTAAGGAGAAATATATCCATGAACTTGTCTTTATAATTCAAACACCTTTTGACCTTTTCTCATCATCTGGAACACTAAGTATTTTCAATTTAATGCCCAAGACCTCAAATTTAATGATAAGCCCTACATTATTCTTGATAATAAAGAGATCAATTGGAATAAGATAAAAAAATCATCATTAAAAGGTGTCATAAAATATGTTAGGTCCCAAAACTACCCAACTAAAATCCTAAAATAGAAATTTAGCCTCAAAGATAGGGGGTGTCATTCAAGAGGGTAAAACATGGGTTCATTAATAGACTGTAGGGGGTTCAAGACCAATGGACACAAGTGGATAAGCTCTATTACATTTTTGGCTCAATTAGGCATAGGAAGGTGTTTTGATAGGTATACCAAGTAAGATTCAAATGCTGAAAATATATTGCAAGATGTGAAGTTTTTAGTTGTATCCATGGTTAGTTTAAACCCAAAGATTGGCATTGGGTTAAAGGAAAAATAACTGCATAAATAACCTATTATACACATGGTGAGATAATCATTGTAGGAATACAAAGATATGTGTGCATGAACATGATTCACAAATAACTTCTACAATAAATGTCACAAAGATACTCCCCTATTTAGATTATTGAATCATGGAAATTGCACATATTCTAAAACTAATTCCTACTCGATTGGTGAATGATTTGTACTTTTATAATTATATGTTTGAACCACTAATCCTCAACATCTATGCCTATCTATTGGGAAAAAAAGATAATTTATCAAAAGTAAATAAATTGATATCACAAAGAATAGTGATATGTACATTTATATACATGAAATAAATGACATCAATAATAGACAATACTTAAGAATGCATCATGAAATTGCATAAATCCAAGTGTAATATAGAAGATGATATTAAAATGCTTGCAATGAATTATAATACTATCACAAATTATTCAAATCCAAAATAATACTTATGCCAAAAAATTGGAAAATACAAACCTTAGTTGCAATTGGAAGACTCTTCCGAAGAAATATAAACTATCATTAAGACACTTTATTATAAATAATACTTTAAAAATTGATATCTTAATGGTTTCATAGAAATCTTTCTCACAAGATAAGTTGGACTAGCATGATTTTAAATCACATTGGAAAATAGTGATTGAAAAATTAAAATGACCAACCCTTTGAAATAAGAAATAACCAATATTTATAGTTCTCATGTGAGAAATAGTATAGGGGTGGGGATTGGGGCAAGAGAAGAGGGAAGACAAAGGGATCAAGTCCAAAGAAGGATTTGTGATTAGGAATGTAGAGAGAGAGAAAATGGGATTTGAAATAGAGTGGGAATTGGATCCCATGAGGGACCATAAATTAGGGAATGGGGAAATTCTTTGAGGGTGAAAGACCACTCTATAAGTCTAAGGTATGAGAGGACGGGGATATCAAGATTTGGCGGTAAGATTTAAATTATAATGAGGAGACATGGACTATGTGGGGTGAATTTCAAAAAATAATTGGAATTGAGGAATAAATGAAAATTTTCAAGGTTCCTCTAATAGATTAAGACTTGATGAGGAGGAAAATATGTTAGGGATAGGAAATAAAAATTTGTACGGACCAATAAATTAGATGAAATTAGAACAAAAGCACTAGGATCCAAGGTACAAGGTTCGCTAATATGATCAAGGCCTAGTGGAAAGGAAGGGAAAGAAATAAGGGCATTATGGAGAGAAATGTTGGAATACCCAGACCACTGGGAGGTGGGGTGAATCAGTGATCAATAAAAATAATCAATTAAAGCTTCAACAATCAATAAGCCACATTATATCTCTTTTTATAGAAAAATGATTAACAACATAAAAGTGAAAACTAAACCACAAGAAAGTAAAATAATATGTGCACATCACATAACATAGATATATGAGAGGAAAACCTGTTATCATAAAAGTTTGCACCCATGCTTGGGGTATGATCCCCAAGCAACCTTATGAAACATTGAGAGAACCTCCAAGTGTGGGACTTGTACTTTGAGTTTGAATCTCTGGAGATTCAACCTCAAGGCGCAAGTCCCACACTTAAATGGTGTTTCCATGTTTCACAAGGTTGTTTAGGTCACTAACCATCATCTAAGAAAATGTGCAAACTTTTGTGTTAACATTTTTTGGCATGCCCGATGGGACAGAGATTCATATCAGTTCAAGAACATCCCCTGGTGGACCATTCTAAACTTGATTCATTGATAATTTAGGTGTTATTCTCAGTGCAATCAACCTTTGGAGGCACCTCATCAAAAACCATGGTGAATCTGAGTGCAAATCTACTGGATTCAAGTCCAAGTGCTAATATGTGTAAAGATCAATTATGATCTTCATTTTTTTTTAAATATTTCTATGAAATTATTTATTTATAAGTGAATAAATATATCATATAAAAAATGTAGTGATAAAAAAATGTTCAAAATCATGATGTCACCAATAGTATCTGATAGTCACATCATGTATCAAAGATAAAGGAGGATATCACACAATAAGAGGAAAATGATAAAAGAATGCATCTACTGTCAAGGTAAACTTTAAATAAGCAAAGGAACTAGTCATGAGAGTTGGCACATTTTAAAACACAAGTACATTCTCAGAACATCATGCATGCAATATTAACATCATAAGTAAGTGCAACAACATTAACAAAGACATGTACATACAATGACGTCTTAGAGGATAGTGAGGGTAAATAGATATCACAACATTAAGACAAAGAGGAATATGTTTTAGCAATAGAGACAATACATCATTTTTGATGCATGATAGTAAGAAAAATGGTGGACAATGATGGGTTAAACAATCATCATAGAGAATCAAGGGAAAACATGAAGAAGAAGGCTAACAATTTTCCTCATGATATCCCAGAGTTGAAGGATGTGGCCCAGAAGATGAATTAATTGGAAGCTAACATCGCTAAAACTTTAAAGAACCTGGGTTAGTGTTGTTCCTCATATTGGGTTTGTTGTGTTCTTTTTCTTGCATTCTGCTGGCTTTTTGCTGGTGTCAGGCTAGGGTTTATTTTGTCCTTTTCTCTGTCAGTCTTGTTGTCTTTCTAGTCTGTTATGTTTTATTGGGATTTGATAATATATCTTATGTAAACTCTTTGTAAAGGGTTTCGGATCCCTTCAAAACCTATTTTTTCCTTAATAAAAAAAATCATCATAGTGAATCAGTCACCTATTACAAAGTTCATGTCAATGTGGTCACATAAAAGGAAGTGATTTTAATATCACTAAGGGTAGTAAGTAGGATTGTTTGATCAAACATGTGGTCTAAACAAGGATCAACTACTATAAATACATCATAGAGACAGTAAACATGAGATGAACCTTATAAAGACATTGATGAAGTCACAAAAGTCAAAGATCAACCAAATAATAACTCAATGCAAAGGAATCATTGTCATATGTAAAGGAGTTATTGTTATTTAATGGTATTTATATGTCAAGACATTCAAATTAGACAAAGCCAAAAATACTATGCTTTGAGATAAATGGATCTCAATATAATATATCATGAAAAATAGTCATGGAAAGGGCATGATCATATAGAAAATGGGTACATCATTGAGAGGAGGGTGAAGATTGTGAAATATGTAATGGAGCAGTGATAAACTCTATTTGGTCAAAACATTTGTATTTAATTCCAAAGGACAATGGTGTCTAATGATTTAAATAGTGAAGAACATTGAAAGACAATATTGCATGTTTTCACATCATAGAAAATAAAAAGAAACGTAACAAATAATGCTACAGACAAAAGGTAATGAGAATATAGTGACTGTGTATCTCAACAGTGATCTAAAAATGTAATCAAGAGGATAGACATATACCCATTTCCATGTCGACAAATTAGTTCATGAAAGGTTGTCCAAACAGTAAAAGAGAAGTCTTATAATAATCATGGGTTATAAAGAACAATATATGAGATTGATATCATATATATGTAAACACGTCTCAAAGGGAAAGATTGAAACACATGGTGTCATAAAATCCATAAGAGGTAGCCATAAAGGAATATTTTTCCATGAAAGACAGAATACATAGAGGGACATCCATCAAGCACAGTGATAATTAATGTATAAAAATACATTGACAGATCATCAGGTTCAATAACAGCAGTACCAAGATCATAATCACCAGTGTCAATAACAAAAAAATGAAATGCGGAGAGCTTCATGATGTGACTATTAGACATGGTTTCAAGGGCATAAATCAAATGAAGAGTCATTCAAAATAATGAATTTGTAACATGGAAAATAGTGACTTAATAGTGTTGGGATAATGGATACGTGTGTACTGAGAGGGGAGGGGTGAATCAGTACCCTTAAAAACTTTTAGACTAATATTTGTAACCAAATGTTCTGTAATAACTGACTGAGAAGATTGCATACACCAAATAGATAATGTCAAAGTGAAATGTAAATGCATGTAAAGTAAACAATACACATACATGCAATTAAATACTCATGACACTAGTATTTTGGTATCGCCGAAAATCCCTGTTAGAAGGTAAAAACTGTGGTGGGGATGAGACCCACAAAACTTCACTACTGCAGTAAATACAGTATCATGTTAAAGCTTACAAATATTGATCACTTCTGATAATCTTACCTTGTTAGGAGTAACAATGAGATTGATTAGATCTCCCTCACGAGAGGATTTAGCAACACAAAGTATGTGTGCACTCGGTTAAGAGATTTACATAAAGACAGTTAAGTCTACTCTGTTAAGAGATTTTGGGGTCTATTAAAATTGTTAGAAAGTAAGAGAAATGTGATCTGAATATATACAATCTCAATATTGTTGATACAGATCCTTTAAGTGCATATAAAATATATCACCTCAATGTGAATGATAATACCTTTTGCTAGGTAGCCTTGCCTCTATTCTGAAAATGGATTACTACAATGTAGTCTATGTCCTTAAAACCCTTGTCTGATCTCTGATGTCTATAGTATGGCAGCTACTTGATCATTGCTTGATCAACATACATTACAAAATGACATCTATACATTATATATATCAAACTCTATGACCTAATTAGGGATTTACAATAACATCCCTAACCTAAGATCAACGGTGTACATAATTTACCTTGATCATCTAAACATAGGAGATATAAACAATTAATATTGTAAATCCATAATTAATGCTCTCCTCGGTCATTGTAAACCGTTATCTAGGTCAGAAAAAATTTGTTGCCTAGAATGATGTGCCATAAAAAACTTTTATGTGGCCTATGGTCCACTCGGTTAATCTTGTCTCTCGGTGTTGGGTGTTGTCTCTATATCTCAGTTATATTGTTGTTCGTTTATACTGTGTATCTCAGTGTAGACTACTGCTCGGTAAAGTCTGTATGTTTGGTAATCATTGCACTTAGTTAAATTTGTGCGTGATCAGTGCTCCTCATTAACTCTATACTTCGGTGATTATACCAACTGTCATTTTTGTGAATCTGTTATAGAATGTCCATTTTGAGTGCTTGAATACTAATGACAACTTCAATGCTCATTTGGAGTAACATTCTCCCCCTTTGGCATTAGTATCAAAATTTTATTATTTACAAAATACTATACATAGTGAATCCCCCTTTGTATATGCTCGGTATATGTATATGACTCCTTCTGATTATAGTTTCCCCCTTTACTATACTTATATACATATATTTCCCCCTTTTCTGAAAATAATGAAAAAAGGAATATAACTTACAATTTGTCAAAACTATTAAGATGGGATTTCTTGAGATTTTCCAGTAGCTTCTCCCATTCCTCCTTTAAATGATAAAGGGTTAGTATCTCTAATTTTAATATCTAAGCATGCATATCATATATGCTTTCCATGACTGACAATTCTGGGGTGGCAATCAAATTCTTTTCCAAAGTCACATGTTTTTGCATCATAATCAAATGTGGTAGTAACGTTGCATGTAGCTCAGTTACCTATTATCTGATTTTCTCCTCTTCTTTCTTCAAGTTTAGTCTCAACCACTGGTCTTGGAGTACCTTCGTGTAATGCATCTACAATACATGTTGCTTTGTTGATACACTATTTGCACTATCTTTTAGATCTTGATCTATTTTCTTTATCTTTTCACTAATCTCGGTAGTGAAGTGATCTACAGTGCATAACTGTTGTAGAATTATAATGGCTTTAGATATAATAGTGTCTAATCCATTCACAAATTTAGATAGAGTTACGTTGTTGACTGCCACTGCCTGACTGATCTTCTCTATAACTTTGTATTGTATCTTCTTCTCTGCTCGTTCTTCCAATTTTTGCTTGGCATTAATGTCAGGTTTGTTAATTTCCTCGGCGAGTAGTGCAAGTTGATCAAGTATGGGGGTTGATTCATCTATGTTCACATTAGGAAAAACTTGCATGAGAATCTCCTTAGCAGTCTCTAGCACCTGTGCACTTTTGCATTCTTGTCTCAGCTTGTCCTGTGTTGCTTTTTGGGTGCAGAGTTCTCCATACCTTGTCAAAGCTTCAGGGTCAAGTGTCTATGGATCACAATCAAGGATCTCTATGATCTCATCAAGTGTCACGAGACCCTTGTTTCCTTTCTTCTTTTTCTGCTTCTTCTCTTTGGTGCTCGATGAAGGAGACAGTGTTAATGACAATTGAGCCTTTTGCAGTTTCAGGCTTTGCTGGCTCGGTACTTGGTGTGATGACTTGTGAAGGTGCTTTGGTAGCTGACCTGGTGTTAGTAGTATAAGTGTCTACCATTGATATTTCAATGTTACCTTCACCTTTTTCTTCTACATCAGTGGTATCTTTTGGTGCATCACCTTGTGTTGTCCCACCACTATGCTCGGTATGTGTACCTTGTGTATCACCCTTGTCTTCATTTGTATCTGTAACCTACTCGGGTGTCTTATGTTTTTCTTCACTCTCTATTTCAATAGCTTGTACCAAAATAGGTAACAAGACTGGTACATTTTCTCGGGTGACCTCTGATGTGTCTTGCTCATCTATTGTCTTGATATGTCTTTTATTGTGATCTCTGAATGACCTAAGTTTTTCAATAGTTCAGGAATACCATCCAGTACATTGTTAGCATCTGCATCATCAACATCAATTGTTATTTCTTTTGTACTCATTTGATGTGCCTCGGTATCTACTGGAGATGAAATGTATGTTGTTTCCTCAGTGTCCTTGATTTCCTCAGGTGGATTCAGCAGTTTGTTCCATATTTGTGTGCTTTCTATATCCACTTGCTTCAAATTTACTTGCAGGATATTCAATGTCCTTGCCTTCTTAGGAAATTTCTTGGCGTACTGATGCATGATATCATTTATCTATTCTACTGTACAATCAACTTTAATAAGAGTGAGAGTTGCCTCTCTCATGTATTTCTTGGTGGTAAGTGCATATGACCAACGTGTTGATATTTTATCATATAACTCGGAGGGAAGGTAAGTCAAAAACTCAACTGGAACTTGTTTGAAGTTGATCATCATACCTATGATTGCTTCTTCAAGTTTTTTTTTGTGCTCGGTAGTCAGATCAACATATGCATGTATCTTAGGATGTCCCAACCATCTGATTGTTCTGATTGCCTCTGTAATCTCATCAATGGTCTATGGTGTTTTATTTTGTACAACCTTAAATTGATTAGGATTGTCGTCAGAATCATCCTTGTCATCTTTTTTCCTCACATATTTCTTCCTTTGTCTCAGTGTTGTATTATCGATAGTGCCCTTTTGTTTCCTTGTTTGGTATGTGAACTTTGGTGAGGGTCTTATTATCTTTGCAATGTCTTTCTTTAAAGGTGGTGAATTTGTAGTCATTGATTGTGATTTGGTCTTTGGTGGAGACTCAGTCTTTATGCTTTTTCTCCTTTTGGCCTTATGTGCCTTATCTTGTGCTTCATCAGCCTCGGTGGCATTAGCATCATGTTCAGGTTCCTCTTCTTGATCGACTGAGGTCTCCTCCTTAGTTTCATCTACGGACTTGTCTAATTCTTCATCTATGATAGACAATTTTCTCTTCAAACTCTTGACTATCTTAGTCTTCTTCCTGCCCATCTTTTTAACTTGTATACCAATAGATATTTGGGTCTGAGCTTCATCATATGTGCCAAATCTCATGGTAGACTTTTCAACTAGTTCATTCAACAATTTCTCTATAGATTCTAAAGCAATGTCAATATGTAATTTATAATCCAATGGAGGTAGCCATGATGTCCTTGGTTGTGATGCCTTGATTATAGTAGTATTAGTGTCTACTACAAAACATATTTCATCTTTGTACTTATCTAGCAACTATAATGGAATTTGAGTCCTCTTTCCATCTTAGCCTTAAACTTATCAAAATAATCATTCATGACTAGTTCAAAATTTGTGCCTAAGCTTGTAATCAAATCACCAATTTGCAGTGTAATCGGTTGGTTGGTCTTCCATTTAACTGTACCGACATAGGGAAAAAAAAATTGTAGATAGAATAATGTGCATAGTAGTAATGAACTAAATGTATATGTGTTCGACCATGCTGATCTGATGGTTTTCATGTTTTCTTCAAATTTCCTCTACAACAACTCGACAAGATCAAGTTGTAATCCTTTCTTAACAATCTTGTAAGCAATGTCAACAGATCCACAAGCAACATTGTTCAGTCTACTAGACTTAAATATCTTATATCCAATGACATATGCACCGAACCTAAGTTTAGGATCACCAATTGAGGTGATCTTCAGACCTCTTATGTCCCACTCGGCTCTTGTTATCTTTTCTATCTTGGTTCTCGGCGGGTGCCTTAGGGCTTTGGATTTATCAAATATTGGATACCCGATCACTATGTGAATAACATATTTTGTTATCTTCTTTGGTTCATCTAGCCAAATCTTTCCATCGTGTACTCTACTCAAAACAATGTGGATCCACTTGGTGCAAAAGACCTTCAGAAAATTTAGGGAATTGGTTAACCCTTTAACCTCCAGATGCTTATGATCTTCTTTTAACTTCCCATCTATGCATAATGATTGATATGTAGAAATTAGCTCAAAATATCCTATTTCACCTATCTTATAGTGAATGTAAGCATGCACATCTTGGACCAACAGAACCCTAGGCGGAATCAATGAAAATGCGCCTTTGTCGTCGAGTTGGGCTGCAACCTACAGATGGATCTTGTAGTTTGACTTTATGCAAGTGGAGTTCTTAACCAAAACAACCATTTTCTCCTTCTCCACCTTTGCCTTCATGGTTCGAGATGAGGATGCCATGATTTTTGGTTTAGGGTTTGCACGAAAGTGTGTTCAAATGACTCAGTAATTGTAGAATGTGTAATGAATAACCTCTATGCTACTCGGAATGTCCTTAGAATCTTTGTAGAATGCTCGAAATGCTCTTCTTCATATTTTCTCTCAAATTCTCTGCTCTGCTTTGTGATCGTGGTGTGAAAAAATGAGTTCACATTGATCAAATTTATAGCAAATGGCTTTGGGTGGTGCAATAAATGCTCCTCACCAACCCCTTGGTGAAAAAACATTATGTTCGGTTAACACTAACAATACTTCAACTTGGTGAGTGTACCAAATGCTCGGTTTCCATAGCAACTCGGTTGTCTCACACATATTCAGTGACTAGCATTTCTAACTCGATACATATTAACTGACTCAACCAGATCAAATTAATTAAAAATATAATAGCACCATGCATATCAATTCATGCTAATTTGGCATTTGTGCACTGAGTATAGGAACTGATGTAAGATATAGCTTTGGAAAACATAGTTCCTTACCTGCTTGTATTTCTCAATTGGAGACGGTGGAGCCACTCAATCCATTGGATGAGGTGTCATCGAATGTTGTGCTTGGTCCTACATTATCATTTGATGGTCTCCTCCACATTTTATTTCTGATCCTTATGATTTCTTCAATTGTATTTACATTTCCATAAGTATTTATTTGGTCTGCACTGTCTCTGCTTAAGTGTCCGACTTTGTGATAGTGAGAACATGTCATTCCAAAGTTTGACCGATTCCTAGACTTGGTTCATCATTGTCTCATAAAATTTTCTGAAATATGCCCATATTTACCACATGTTGTACAACTACTCCTAGTGTTATAATCCCAAGCATAAGCATTGCCTTGTCTTCTGGGTTGATTTACCTTTTCTTGTCCTTTAGGCTTCCATATTTATTTTTGTGTTCTTCTTGCATGCTTGTGATGTATGACCATGCATGTTTCAATTCTGATAGTATTTATCCATGTATGGTTTCTTATGTGGTTTGTTCAACTTGGATCTACACTCATGTGCTTGATGTCCATGCTTATTACAGCTATAGAAAATACCATTAAGTTTAGGAGGGTTTCTAGGAATACTTTTACCTTGCTTCTACAAACATTTGATGTCTGGTTTGGTTTTCCACAGTGATGGCAAGAGGGATTCTTGGGATTCATAATTGAGTATGCATTCCTCTATTCAGCTTGATTTAACGATTCTCCTTGCTTGGTATACCCTAATCTGGTATTGTTGTTCAGTCTTCTTTGATAGTTCATAAATTCATCCATTCTCTTAGTTCTTTCTTCAGATCTCTTAATCACTTCATTATGTTATTGTAAAATCTTCACTTTATTTCTCAGTTTTTCATTTTCTTCTTTCAATACACCAATGTCTTCTATTTTTCTTTCAAGTTTAGTATTCACAAGGTTTGCCTCATTATTCATAGCAATCACTTTATTGGTGATCTCAAAGTAATGTTCAGTAAGTCTAAATATTTCAGATTCCTTTTCTTTTATTTTTTCAATCATCTGTCTTCTATCATCAACAACCATGTTTCTATCTTTCTCAGCTTTCTTTGCATCATTCAAGACTTCAACCATTCTTACCATTTGTGTATCTTGACTGATTTGTAGTACTTTCACTTGTTCAATAAGTTTTTGATTTCTCTCAGATAGATTTGATATGATTCCTTCAGACACATCAGATATGCTACTAGATCCAGATCCAGATGTGTCAAATGGGTCATGAATATCTTCTTCTTGATAATTAGTCTCACGACAGCGAAGTTCCATGTCCTTTCTCTTAATCAAAATCCCCCTGAGTTTTTCTTTGGCTTCCTTGTATTGTTCGACATAGATCTGCAACTGTAACTTATGATTTTCAATAGTTTTATCAAGTGTATACCTTTCCATTGTAAGATCTTTTCTCTTCAGCGCTTAAACCTTCTAAACAAGAGAACTAGCTCTGATACCAATTGTTGGGATAATAGAGAGGTGTGTACTGGGAGGGGAGGGGTGAATCAGTACCCTTAAAAAATTTTAGAGTAATCTTTGTAACCAAATTTTTTGTAATAGCCGAATGAGTAGATTGCATACACCAAACATATAATGTCAATGCTGAAATTTAAATGCATGTAAAGTAAATAATACACATACATGAAATTAAATACTCATGACACTAGTATTTTGGTATTGCAGAAAACCCCATGTTTGAAGGTAAAAACTGCGGTGGGGATGAGACCCACAAAACTTCACTACTGCAGTAAATAAAGTAGCCTGTTAAAGCTTACAAATATTGATCACTTGCGAGGATCTTACTCTATTAGGAGTAACAATGAGATCGATTAGATCTACCACGTGAGAGAATTTAGCAACACAAAGTATGTGTGCACTCGGTTAAGAGATTTACATAAAGATGGTTAAGTCTACTATGTTAAGAGATTTTGGGGTCTATTAAATTTTTAGAAAGTAATAGAAATGTTATATGAATATATACAATCTCAATATTGTTGATACAAATCCTTTAAGTGCATATAAAATATATCACCTCAATGTGAATGATAATATCTTCTGCTCTGTTATGCTTGGTAGCCTTGCCTCTGTTCTTAAAATTGATTACTGCAATGTAGTCTCTGTCCTTAAAACCCTTATCTGATCTTTGATGTCCGTAGTATGGCGACTACTTGATCATTGATTGATCAACATACATTACAAAATGACATCTATACATTATATATATCAAACTCTATGACCTACGTAGGGCCTTACAATAACATCCCTAACCTAAGATCAACGGTGTACATAATTTACCTTGATCATCTAAACATAGGAGATATAAACAATTAATATTGTAAATCTATAATTAATGCTCTCCTCGATCATTGTAAATCATTATCTAGGTCAGAAAAAAGTTGTTACCTAGAATGATGTGCCATAACAAACTTTAATGTGGCCTTTGGTCCACTCGATTAATGTTGTCTCTCGGTGCTTGGTGTTGTATGTGTATCTCAGTTATACTGTTGTTCGGTTATACTGTGTATCTTAGTGTAGACTATTACTCGGTAAAGTCTGTTTGTTTGGTAATCACTGCACTCGGTTAACTCTGTGTGTGATCAGTGCTCTCGGTTAACTCTATACTTCGGTGATTATACTGACTGTCATGTTTGTGACTCTTTTACCGACTATCCATTTTGAGTGCTTGAATACTAATGACAAATTCAATGCTCATTTGGAGTAACAAATAGAATTTAAAAAGTGCTAAAATGCTTGTAATGAAGCAGTCATCTTTACAAAGGTAGAGTAGACATCAATCCTGTAAGAAAACCCTCATAGTGAATCCTTCAAACCCTAGGGTATTGAAATAGAATGCATAGATTTCAAAGAAACAATATATTTCCATTTTATCTCTATGCAAAAATCATCCAAGATCTACAGCCTATACAGTGAGAAAAATCATATGAAAGTTCTCTTTTATTCATTCTTCTAATCAATACCATATACATAAATGATGAAGTCGCGACCAGCATTAGGTGAAAGAGGGTTTCAATGTTTCTTCACATTTCTTAAGGATACCCGTACTAGAAATTCATGACCACACATAGAAGCCCTCAAAGTTCATTAAAAGCCCTCAAAGTAACCTTGTACAGATCTCAATGACATAAGAAAGAATACATACATGCAAAAATATGTGAGATCTGCAATAAAACTCCCAGAAAAATCCTTGAGACTCCAACAAATCCAAGTATTCCAATGGCGGCCACAGATAATGCAAAAAGGGTTGAAAAATGAGATGCAAATGAAGAGATGTAGGTGTTTGACTAGGGTTTTACCCTTTTACCCTAAGACCCATAAGCATTAAGAAGGCTTTTTTCCTTTACCTTTACCAAAACCTTTATTTAGTTAATGCATGATAGTTTAGGTTGGTTCCTTTTTATTTTATGCTTCACAAATATAATGTACAATATTTATTAAAGTGTTGTCTTATAAAACACTTTATAAATATTAATTATTATGGAGAAAAATAAAGACTTGGGACATGTTATATTATTTTGATTTTGTATGTTTTGCAATGGTTTATACTGTAATTATTTTACTAAGTAATGTTTTATAAATTACTTAGTAAAATAATATTTTTTATTGCAAAAATAGATGCATAAGCCCTTGATTTGTAAATCAAAGGGATTTAACTTGAGTTTTGTTGAGATTTGCATGTAATTTGGTGGAGTTAAAGGGAGCTCTTAATGAGTTTTATGATAGTTGCATTACAGTTTTGGAGCCTCCTTGAATTGCATATTAGTTGAGAAGAGGTTTGGAGCAGTTAACTACATGTAAGTTCTAGTCACCCTGCAGTTTTGTGGGTTTTACGTTCACATCCGACCCAAGGGGAGTTTTCATGCATTTTGAAGGAGAGAGATGGTGGAGTGTACTTAACTTCAGTTCCATTTCAGTTACTTTTTTACCTCCACCTCTTTTTGGATTAGGCCTTCGTATAAGGCTTTTTCATATTGTATTTTTTAGAGGGGGTTCATTTTTTCCCTAATTTTTCTTTTAGCAAATTTAGGTATCTATTGCATTGAGCACATGTAGATTGTAGGGGATACTTTACTTATTATTCAAAAACAAAATCTGGTTTTCCTTCTCAATTTCTTGTTTTTGAGTATTGTTGTGAATTATTTGATTGAAATGGTGTGTTATACCTTCATTTTATCAAGTTCCTTTAATATCTAATGCAACAATTAGCATTCTATAGTGTAGGTCTATGATTATGTTTCCTTTTTTGGTGTTGCAAAATTACGGAAACAACTTTGTTTTCCTTTTTTAAAGCATCATAAAATTGGGACCGTTCATAAGAATCTATTTTTCAAGTGTATCTAGATAAGTTGTGAGATAATACAAACTCTTTAGTTGAATAGTTTGTGGGTTTCAACTACATATTTATTTCAATATTTGTGTATCACCTTTTAGGATAGGTTTCATTTCAAGCAAGCTCTCTATTATTTTCACTACAAATTTTAATCTTACGTGGTCATAAGGAGGACTAGCTCACTCTGGAGGTCTACTCTCTCTATAGGATACCCACAGCCCAAGAGTAGTCCCATGTTTCACGGGATTGCTAAGTTTTCAAACTTAGCCAACATGTGCAATCCTTGTGACAACAGTAACAGTTACTTCCAAATACTTTGAAATATTTCACAGAAGGAGTTCTTCTATACCATACCTCATATGATGTATTTCTAATATTCTTTCTAATTTGAACTCTATTCAATAGGTATACTATAGTCAATATTGCTTCTTTCTAATAGATTTTTGGTAGATTTTCTTCCTTGATCACAGTCCTTGATGTCTTTTGTACTGTTATGTTCATCCTCTCAACTATGTCATTATGTTGCGGTGTTCTAGGAGCATAAAAATGTCTCCTAATTATATGATTCTCATTAAAAATGTTTAACTCATCTAAAGTAAATTATCCTCTATCAGATCTCAAGAATTTGATTCTTCTATCTGCCTCATTCTCAACCATTGCCTTAAATATCTTGAACTTTTCTAATGCTTTTGATTTTTCTCTTAAGAAAGTAACCCAAGTTATTATAAAATAATCATCAATCAAGAGCATAAAGTACCTTTCTCCTTGTATACTTTTGATTCTGGTAGGCCCACATAGATTAGTGTGTACCAATTCCATCAATATGGTGATGAATTATTCTTTTGCCTTAAAGTTTCTCATTGTATGTTTTCCAATCTGACATTCTTTGCATATGTTGTTAGCATATCTGTTTAGCTTCATAATATATCTTACTACATGTAAAAAAAATGGATCCTCATCATCTTGTAAAAATGACATGACACATCCTCTAGTGCCAAAACCAATTCTCATTGATCTAATACATGTTTCCTCTGGTCTTCTTTCCAGTAGCAATTACAGTTCTAGATTTCTTCCTGATTTCACAACCATTTTCCTAAAAATACAAGGTTATATCCATTCTCACATGTATCTCCAACACTCAAGAGATTATGATTCAGCCCTTTTACATAGTAAAACATTACTAGTATTATGTTTTCTATCAAAACTAATAGATCCAATTCCAACTATTCTACCTCCTTGATCTCCTCCAAATGTAACAAATTCTCCATCATATTTTTTAAGTTTCACAAATTTACTTTTATCACCAGCCAAATAATTTGAACAACCACTATTAATAAGCTATTTGTATTTGTATTTTTACATATAAGGAATAATTCAAATTGTCTTGACCCTTTGTGTTTACTTTTGGAATACTAACAGGTTTTAGCAGCATGGGTTTCTTCTTTCATTTCTAATAATAGGCATTGATTATCTTATTCATAATTAGACTCATCATCAGAAATAATAGCATCTTCTATAACATAGTTAACATTTCTATCAACCTTTTCTTTACTTTCCTTGTTGTTTTCTTATGCGATTCTGTCAGGCACCTAGATGTTTAATGATCTATTTTTCGATAGTGAAAACATTTGAAAGGTAACATACCTCTATATTTTTTGATGCCTTTCTTCATTGTCCTTACAAAGTTCACCTCTATCTCATATAACCTATCTTCATCTGATTCTTCCTCCTTTATCGGTTATGTACTCTTGAAAGCAGTTTATATTCTTGTGCTAGTAGTACCAAATTCTCTCATCTCAAATGCAAGCAATGTATCATACATTTTTCCTCTAGAGTACTGACTCAAAATATGAGTTTCTTCAATGACAGAGACTTTAGAGCTATAATATTTGGTAAAGGTTTTGAGTATCTTTTTTACCACATCATTTTCTTTTAGTGTGTTGCCAAAACTTGTGAGCTCATTTACCACATCATCAATCTTTTTCATGTATATTGTTATAGTGTCTTCTTCTTCCACCCACAAACTTTCATACTTGGCCTTTTCATTTTGCAACTTATCTTGTTTAACCATATCATTTTCTTCATATTTACATTTCAATTTTTCCAAAGCATCATGAGTAGTTTCCAAAGAGACAACTTTAGTCAATTCATATTTAGTTAGAGCATTGAAAATCACATACCTTTCCCTTTCATTGTTTTCATATGCTTCAATCTCATCTGGAGTGTTCAATCCACCTATCAATTTTGCATTTTAAGTTTTCACATGTTTATAATTCTTGTAACTAAAAGAGATCAAATATCTTCACATTTGTACTTTCCAAAAACCATAATCATATCCATCAAAAGTAGGGAGTGACCGTTTGTGTTCCATTAGGATCTCCTTGAGAGGTTAAGCTCTTCTCTAAGGAACCACAACTTTGATACCAATTGTTGAATATGCAATAAAATTGAGAGGGTGGGTGAATCAGTTGTCCGCAAACTTTTAATCCTCAACACAACATTAATTAGTTCCACCAAGCATATATTAATCCTAAATAAGAGAAAGATAAGAACATGAAATTTCAACAATCACCAAACACATGAAATACCAGATTTACATGGAAAACCTTGTTAAGACAATTACCACATAGAAGATTATTCTCAAATATATGAACACCTATTAGGGTGACACTAGTTAAGGTGATTTTTACGGACAAAGGACCACTGCCAAAGGATTCAATGTCATAAGAGAGATGGCTCACTACTAGAGGGATCACTGCCTAAAAGAAGAAGGATAAAAGAGAATAGATCCACCACTAATGAACAACACCAAATCAACTGATGTAGGAGCATCCTAGGGCAGTTAAAAATCTTTCATCAACCAAAAATATTTCCTACTTGTTGTGTGTTGTTTTCTTCCAATTAAACAATATTTGGTGTTTTAGATGGTGATCACCTTTGTTAGCTCTTTATCTGATGTGGTTGAATAGGTTTTTTCTAGACATCTTGGACAATATTTTTCTATGATCACGTCATATTTTTTTCTATTTTGGAGAACATGTCTTTAGATTGGTATGGTTTTATTTTGTTCTTCAGTTTTCCAGTTGGTTATTGTGTTTCTGATCGGTTTTCTGATCTTCCATGTGGAATATCCGTGTGCGATCCTGCCTTGATTCTTAGGATCTATCTGGGATCACTTTCCTATGATCACATATCTTTTGGTTTGTGGTTTTTTGAGTTTGGATTCATCTAGTGGCTATGGGTAACATGTCCATTTCTTGTTTGGACCAATCTAGGGAATTCATCATGCAGTTGGTGATTGACAGATCTTAGTGTGTGCAGTCATTCATCATAATTGGTGAGATTTGTGTGGACCTATATTAATGATCACGCATATTTATGTTATTATTTTATTATCTATGTTTCACATTTTGGTTCCAGTCCTAAATATTATTTCACATTTCCTTGTAGTTCTTTGTTTAGGTCAACCTGTTGGTGGAAATGTATAAATGTAATGTATTGTAATGTGTTGAGGTATCTGGGAGGAGGTAGTAGGATCCTTGGGGATGATAGTTCTGAGATGAAGAAAATCAGAATTAGGATCTAAGAATGATTTTATATTGGGCCATAACTAAGAAGGCCTTACAGACCGATATATTTAAAGTTAATTTGATGTAATTTATTGTTGATGACAATAAAAAATAATATGTTTGAATTCCTATCATTGTGTTTCTTTGTTATTTCCATTGTGTTGACTCAGGCTACAAGGTTGGACATCTCCTTTGGAAATTTCTCCTTCCTTGACCGCATCAAGTGGTATCAGAGAAAGGTTTTCAATCATTGGAGTGCAGATCAGATTTCACGATGGCGACATCCTGATTTGGTTTGTTATGGGTGGTAGAGTGTGGATCTAACCCGCAATTACAGAGGATTTTGTTTGGAATTCGTTGGATTGAAGATGCCTCTGAGAAGAATTTGAGGAGTCACAGATGAAGGTTTTAGGGCTTTGCAGAGGCAAGTGAAAGCTTTACAAGATGAGTTGTGAAGGAGAACTACATCAATGGTTGGTATAGATAGTGATGAATAATTTGAGGAAGATGAACACTTTGAAGAAGCTTTAGTAGAAGCCAGAGATCCAAATGAGGCCAGATTTCTGAAAGCTATGTCTAAGATTGGGAAGAGACCAAAAATTGAAGTTTCTACATTTTTTGGTAGCCTCGGACTAGAGGAATTGATTTATTGTATTAATGAGATGGAGGAATACTTCAAGTATGAGTAGGTGGAAGATCTTGATCGGGTTCGATTTGCAAAAACAAAGCTAAAAGGTCATGCAAGTATATGGTGGAAATAAGTGTAATTGGAAATAAATAAGAAAGGAAAAGAAAATATTTCTAAGTGGGATCAGATGGTTGAAAATTTGAAGAGACAATTTATTCCAGTGGATTGTGAATTAGAAATTTTCAAGAAGATGCAAGGCTTGAAGAAGACTAACAAATTGGTATAGGAGTATATTGAAGAATTTTATAGGATCATGATTAGGACTATTTGTAACCACCGTAATATGGTATGCTCTGACCATAGACCCTATTTTACCTAAGTGTGATCATACCCCCAATTATGTCAAGACAACTCTTCAATTGGTTGGCATAATTCATTCAAATCAGATTTAATTTCCTAAGTGATTTAATCACTAAATTTTATTAATCACCTTAGCGAATCAATTCAATTCAAATCAATTCAAATCAAAACATTGCTAAGTTAATTAATTTAAAAGGAATTAAATGAAATCCCTATTATACCTCATCACTTGCAAAAGCCTATCCCCTAGCCTAAATTAATCTAATTAATTGGCTATACTCCTAATTAATTATCAAAAGCAATCAAAAGCTTAAATTATTAATTTCCCTATTTTTGAGTGAATATATTAAATATAATTCATTTCATTAATATTCCCTCTAACCTAACCTACCTCAACCACCTTAACCCTGGGTTCAAACCCATCTCAGCCTACTCCCCCATGCTAAGCCTAATCATAATCTTAATTTCATCCTAACCCACTTCCTAATGGTGTCACATTCCTAATTTTGTGATTAGAAATTCAACCCACTCCCAAAAGTCAAAGTTCTCAAGCTTGACCTTAAACCCTCACCCATGCTTCTTAAACCCTTACCATGCCTCTTAAATTCTCTCATAAATGCATCATTTAATGCATATTCCCTTCACCCATACCTCATTAATTCTCCCCTCATTAATGCCTCTTACATCCACCATTAATGTTCTTACACCTCCATTAATGACTTCATCTCTCCTCTCACTCTCAATTTCCTCTATAAATTGGATGAATTTTGAGCACAAATGGCCCTTAATTTTTAGAGTTGAAAGCATTGTTATGCTATTGAGATTATTGTGAATCTATGTTGCATCTTAGCTTTGTTATTGTGCATTGTTATTATCTTCATTTTTAGAGCTAGAATGCATGTTTCTTGAATATCTAGATTAGTTTTTATTCAAATCTTTCATTCTAGGTTGTATATGTCACTAATTTGTGCATAATCTAAGGGCATGTTTATTGCATTCTTCAAACTCCTCCTAGATAGGAAGCAATAGATCGATTTTAGTGATTTATGTGAAACCCTTGCTTTTTATGCTTTTTCACTAATATAATGATCTATTGAAATGTTGTGTCCTTCTTAGTAGGTGCATAAAATCACACCACACTAGTCATTTTGAGGCTGATAAGGAAAAGGTTTCTAGGTATATCTATGGCCTGAGAACTAGTATTCAAGAGGAGTTACTTATGGTTTGAATGACAACAATAGGAGATGCTTATCAGATGGCATTGAGGATTGAAGAGAATATGAGAAAGAGGTTCGAAGGAAAACAAAATAATAGGAACTGGGGAGGTAAGACTGGTGAATCAACTGCTGGGAGTAATGTGGTGGAGAATCCTAAGTAGACCGATGAAGGATCTAGTAGTAGTCAAACCAATAAGGACTACAATGGTGGAAAAAGAGGAATAGGGAGAGGTGAATTTATGGGTACTTGTTTTCAGTGTGGTGAGAAATTTCATAGGGATTTTTAGTGTCCTAAAATGAGGGTTGCATTTTTGGATAGAGGGGTTACATTGCCTTCAAAGGACATTACAATGAATGATGTTGAATAAGGAGAATTTATTATCAATAGAAGAGTTGTTGAGTGTATTAATGAACCGGTACAAAGAAGGAATTTATTCAGAACCAGATGTAAGTGTAAGGATAAGGTATGTAATGTTATAAATGATGGTGGTAGTTCTGATAACTTTGCTTCAGAAGAAATGGTTAGTAAATTAAAGTTGGAGAGGATAAAACTGTTAGAATAGTCCCAAAGGATAACTGAGAGGGGGGGGTGAATTAGTTATCAATAACTTTAATTATTTTTACTTCCTTAACTTTAGAATACAATAAAGTAAATGCTTAATCAGATAACACAGTACACAACACACAATTTTATTACTGGGAAACCAAATGGTAAAAACCCCGGTGGGAATTAACACCCACAATGAACTATACTTGTTTATAGTAATCCATGTTAGAAGATATTTCAACCCTGTTAGGAGTTGTACTTTACAATGCAATAAGTATAGTGACCTGGTTAAGGGTCGGACCCTGTTAGGAGTCTTTTACAAATAACCCTGTTAGGAGTGGTGGACTCACTGTCCAAAATCTCACTGCTTCAATGGTGAAGGCTACAACCTTCTGTATAACAGATATGCACTATATCTGATAATGAACTGTAGAGTAGACCTGTTGTCTTGATCAGTTCCAGTGTATTTTAATCTTTCACTTCTTCTTCACATAGACTCTTGATGAATGAACCACATCTGATATTATGCTTTGTACTTCTTCTTCACATAGACTCTTGATGAATGAATCACATCTGATATTATGCTTTGTACATCTTCTATCACTTTTTGTATCATTCACCCTTAGCATATCACAAATGAATTGCTATAAGTATCTTCCTCAAAGTATGAGATCATGGGACCTGTAAGACGACTCTTCAGAACATTCTTTTCATCTCCACTAAGCACGCAAGCAATATTAAGTCTGCACAACACAAACTGAATAGACGTGACGCTTCAATAAGTCAGCCTCACCAAATTAACTATAACTTTGCAATCTTCTTGAAACACGTTTGGCACCTTTAGATAAAAATAATCAACTCATAACTAATCATGAATATGCACACACATATCCTAAAGATAGGCACAACTCAAGAAACATGTTACATACGTCAACTTTGAATAGATACTCTTACAGAACTGTAACTGCCAATAACAGAATTACACAACTTGACTGAAACATCATATCTAGATCTGTGTGTATGAACATAACATAATAAACATGTCTTCAACATATATCTAACCATGCAAGGATGGATATCATCATTCTGATAAGTACATACAGAAACACTACTGTGTATTATATGTTGTTATCAATGACAAACATATAATCAATCAACTGCACAAAAACAAATCTCCAACAATCTCCTCCTTTGACATTGATGGCAACATATGATATTAAAAACATCCTCTTTTCATGGTGTCCTCTTTCTTATACAATCTTCTCAATATCCTCATAAAGGATTCCTCTACACTGCTCCAGTGCTTCTGACTGTTTTTATACTCCCTAGAGTATATGCTCCCCCTTACTATATACTCCCCCTTTGACATCAATGGCAAAGGGTGCCATAAACAATTAGGCACAAGTAATACTCCAGAAGTAGAGTAGTCAACCATTCATCAGTCACACAGGACTGATGTTCTTGCTGCTTTATCTAATCAAACTCAGGAGAGGGAATTACTCCCAACTTCTCTCTGAGATACTCAAAAGTATCCTTTGATAAAGGTTTTGTGAAAATATCTGCCAACTGTTCTTTGGTGCTCACATAGTCCAATTTTACATCTTTGTCTGCATCTTTTTCTCTTAGAAAGTGGTACTTGATCTCTATGTGTTTTGTCTTTTCATGCATCACAGGGTTTTTAGACATGTTAATAGTGCTAGTGTTATCACAGTGAATAACAGTAGGATAATCAACCTAAATACCAAAGTCTTTAACCATCTTCTTGATCCAAACCATGGTTGAACAATTCAGTGCTGCTGCAACATATTCAGCTTCTGTTGTTGACTGAGAAATAGAGTTTTATTTCTTTCTTATCCAAGAAACCAACCTATCTCCAAGGAATACTGCTCCTCCTGAAGTACTTTTCCTATCATCAATACAACCTGCCCAATCTTCATCTGTATACACATGAAGTTGTACATTCTCTGATTTAGGATACCATAAACCATAGTCTATAGTTCCCTTTAGATATCTAAATATCCTCTTGATTTCCATTAGGTGATTCTGCTTGGGTTTAGCTACAAATCTTCCAACAATGCCAATTGCATTAGATATGTTAGGTCTAGATTGAGTTAAATAAATGAGTTTTTCGATCATAGATTTGTACAATGTCTTATCAACTACTGTGGAATCATCATCTTTTGAAAGCTTGCTTCCTATTATCATAGGGGTGCATACTGACTTACAGTCTTCCATTTCGAAGGTCTTCAATATTTCTTTCACATATTTTGATTGATTAATGAATATACCTTTATCTGTCTGCTTTAAATTTAGTCCTAAAAAGTATTTTATAGGACCAATCATGCTCATCTCAAATTCATTCTTAATTATCTGATCTAATTCTTCTTTCATTGCATTCTTCCAATCAAAATCATTACAAGCATCTTCAACACTTAAAGGTTCAATCTATGAAAGTAAACATACCTCTTCATCCATTGCTAGACTTTTTGCTTTTGATCTAGTCAAAACACTGCTGCTCTAATCTCCAATGATATCATCTTTAGAGTGGTATCTAGATGTGAATTTTGGAACCTTAGGTGTGACTTCTTCTTCTGTAATATGTGATTCTTCTCTGCTTGATTCAGGGTCATTGCATGAGACATCAATGCAATCAAACATTTCTTCAATAATAATATCTTTGCCGCTAGGCCTAGGTTCATCTTCAATCATAGGTGCATATTCATAGTACCTCTCTTGAACCATAAAATTTTCATCAATTTTTACATGAGTAATTTCAATTACCTTTTCAATCTTAAATTGAAACATCTGTAAGCTTTGATTTTAGTAGAGTAACCAAGGAAAATACCTTCATCACTCCTGGCATCAAACTTACCAACACCATCATCTCTCTTGATGTAGCACTTGCTGCCAAAGATTCTGAAATACTTTACTGTAGGTACATTACC
>MU223997.1:1826131-1844568 GCA_018584345.1 Thuja plicata
CATCCTTGAAAAATCATCAACAAACAAAATGAAATACCTTTCTCCGTAGTATGATCTTGTTTGGGTAGGACCACATAAATTTGTATGCACTAGGTCCAATTTGTTTTCAGCTGAGTTCTGCTTGCTTTTGAAGGAACTCCTCACATGCTTTCCCATAACACATTCCATACACATTGTTTCAACTAGTCTTGCAATACTTGGAAGGTCTTTGACTGCCTTGACATTACTTATCTTTACTATGTTATCAAAGTTGATATGACAGAGTCTCTTCTGCCATAACCAACTGTCATCCACTTTTGCAACAAAACAACTTACATCAGAATTGAGCTGAAAAACATTACCTTTTGTTTTGGATCCTGATGCAATCATGTCACCATCCTTGCTGTTAATGATGCACTTGTTGTCTTTGAAATCCAAATGATAACCTTTGTCAAGTAGCTGTCCAACACTTAGCAAGTTATGATGTAATCCATCAACATATAGAACATCATCTGTCTTTTTCTTTCCATCCAAGGTGATAGAACCTCTGCCTATGATAGGTTTAGGAGTGTTATCTCCAAATCTAACCATACCACCTTTGTATTTCTCTAAATGAAAAAATCTTTCTTTGTCACCTATCATATGATGAGAGCATCCACTATCAATGATCCAATCAGTTCTGATGTCTGCTTTGGAAATTAGGGCTAACTCTTGTTCTTCCTTTTCATCTGCAATGTCCATTTCCTCAAGCAACTTTTCCATGTCTCTAAGGGAAATGAATCCAATTTCATCTTCTCCTGAATCTTCATCAATTACACCTTCTTCAGCATGGTAACATTCCTTCTTATATTTAGGTTTGTAATTAGATCTGAACTTCTTGACTCTTGTGGGACACTTAGATGCAAAATGACCAATCTTGTTGCATGAAAAACATTTGAATGGAAGGTGTCCTTCATATTTTCCTTTTCCTTTCTTTTATCTTTTAGCAATCATAGCAATGATATCTTCTAGTTCTTCATCAACTTCTTCTTTCTCATTATGGCTAGAGATATATAAGGATTTCTTACCATGGACTGAGGCTTTGAAGGTTGTTTCACTTTTAGGTTCAGTTTTCAATCTTGATATCTCAAATGCAGAGATTTTGCTGATCAAAGTCTCTCTCTTGAAGTCTTGTGAGAATTGAATGGTTTCCTCTAGAATACTTATCTTGTTTTCATAGTCTGATGTTAAGGTAGTTAACAACTTGTCCATTATATCTTCTTCTAATATTTCTCCACCATTGTTTCTGATTCCGGAGACTGCTTCATTTATCCTTTGATTGTAAGCTCTAATGTTCTCTTCAGGTAACATTTCAATACTGTTGAATTTCTTTTTCCATGTCTTCCTGCACGCATTCTTTGCTTGAATATCTCCTTCAAACATATCTTCTAATTACTTCCATATGGTGTATGCTCTATCAATTTTCTTGATTTTAGAAAATTCGTTGTCAGATAGGGCACTGATTAGGGCTTCTTTAGCGATTGCATTATTTGTAAATGTTTCCTTTTGTCTATTAGTAGCATCATCCTTTGCAAGGTCTTTCAAAGATGGAATGACAACTTCTTGTGTAGCAATCTCAAAGATCTCAAAGCCAACACACTATAGATGTGTTATCATTTTGTTTTTCCTATCCAGATAATTTTCTCCATCGAACTTAGGGCTCTCTTTTATGAAGTAAGACATTTGATCTACCTTAAGCTGTTAGGCTTCTTCTCCAAGGCACTTGGCTCTTATACCAATTGTTAGAATAGTCCCAAAGGATAACTGAGAGGGGGGGTGAATCAGTTATCAATGACTTTAATTCTTTTTACTTCCTTAACTTTAGAATACAATAAATTAAATGCTTAATCAGATAACACAGTACACAACACATAATTTGATTACAGGGAAACCAAATGGTAAAAACCTCGGTGGGAATTAACACCCACAATGAACTATACTTGTTTATAGTAATCCCTGTTAGAAGATATTTCAACCCTGTTAGGAGTTGTACTTTACAATGCAATAATTATAGTGACCTGGTTAAGGGTCAAACCCTGTTAGGAGTCTTTTACAAATAACCCTGTTAGGGGTGGTGGACTCACTGTCCAAAAGCTCACTGCTTCAATGGTGAAGGCTACAACCTTCTGTATAATAGATATGCACTATATCTGATAATGAACTATAGAGTAGACCTACTATCTTGATCAGTTCTAGTGTATTATAATCTTTCACTTCTTCTTCACATAGACTCTTGATGAATGAACCACATCTGATATTTTGCTCTGTACATCTTCTATCACTTTTTGTATCATTCACCCTTAGTGTATCACAAATGACTTGCTATAAGTATCTTCCTCAAAGTATGAGATCATGGGACCTGTAAGACAACTCTTCTTAACATCCTTGTCGGCTCCACTAAGCACACAAGCAATATTAAGTCTGTGCAACACAAACTGAATAGACGCGACGCTTCACTAAGTTGGCCTCACCAAATTA
Organism: Thuja plicata; assembly: GCA_018584345.1. Classification (NCBI taxonomy): domain Eukaryota; kingdom Viridiplantae; phylum Streptophyta; class Pinopsida; order Cupressales; family Cupressaceae; genus Thuja; species Thuja plicata. Next base: position 1,828,628 of record MU223997.1, read on the forward strand.
ACTATAACTTTGCAATCTTCTTGAAACATGTTTGGCACCTTTAGCTAACAATCATCAACTCATAAATAATCAGGAATATACACACACGTATCCTGAAGATAGGCGCAACTCAAGAAACACGTTACGTACGTCGGCTCTGAACAAATACTCTTCCAAAACTGTAACTGTCAATAACAGAATTACACAACTTGACTGAAACATCATATCTAGATCTGTGTGTATGAACATAACATAATAAACATGTCTTCAACATGTATCTAACCACGCAAGGCTGGATATCATCATTCTGATAAGTACATACAAAAACACTATTATGTATTATATGCTGTCATCAATGACAAACATACAATCAATCAATTGCACAGAAACAAATCTCCAACAAAAATACCCCACTCCTTATCAGATTAGCTGGTTACAAGATGTATCTAAGGCTAGGATTGAAGAGAAATTCCTAGTTATTTTTAAGATTGGGTCTTATTATGATGAGATATTATGTGATGTGTTGCCTATGGATGCTTGTCATCTATTGCTTGGGAGACCTTGGCAGTTTAATAGGCATTTTATGTTTAATGGTCATGATAATACCTATGTGGTAAGGAAGGGAGGATCCGAGCATAAAATAATACCTTTGCAGAAAAAAGGAGTTGGAATATTTGGAGTTGTCAGATGTTATCTGATTGACATTGGCAGACATGAGAAGCCAAGAGTTGATGAACCTATTCCTATGAGTGGAATGAAGGAAGACCTGAAAGAGAGAGTTAAGGAGAGAGACATCTCTGAGGAGCTTATAGAGATTAAAATGAAGATCAGATTTTTGTCTATGGTAGTACAACAAATGATGACACTTGTAAGTGTTGGACAGCTTGAGATACAGATGGTGTTGAGTCAAAGAATAATCTCATCGGTCGGTCTAATGATGATGTGGATGAAATAAGTACTGATGGTAAACAAAGGCAGCTAAAGGATTTCAGTAGAGATCAAAAAGAAGATAGTAGAGGTCATATCCTATCAGTTGCAAACATGAAATCTAAGAAGAGTGCAGGACAGGTGAGCTTACAAAATCAAAAAGAGGACAGAGGAAAGACAATGTTGCTTGCAGGACAAGAGGATGTGTGGATAAGGAATAAGTATGGGATATATGTTTTGAATCCCATCTGATGTTCATGATTTCCTCTCATGGAACATATTTTTCACCTGGGGTGTCTGATGCAAGAGCATCCTAGGGAATTTGACAATCTTGCATCAACCAAAAATATATCCTTCTTGTTGTGTATTGTTTTGTTCTAGTTGGACAATATTTGATGTTTTAGGTGGCGATCACCCTTGTTATCTCTTTATCTGATATGGTTGAATTGGTTTGTTCTAGACACCTTAGAGAAGCTTTGTCTATGATCACATTGTGATTCCTATGATCGCATCTCTTTTGGTTAGTGGTTGTTTGAGTTTGGATTCATCTAGTGGCATGGGTAATGAGTCCATTTCTTGTTTGGACTGATCTAGGTAATTTATCGTGTGGTTGGTAATTGGTGGATCTTGGCGTGTGTGCTCATGGATCATGATTCATGAGATTCATGTGGACCTATATTTATGATTGTGTGTCTTTATGTTATTATTTTTTGATCAATGTTTCACAGTTTGGGTCATGTCCTAAATATTGTTTCACATTTCCTTGTACTTCTTTGTTTAGGCCGACATGTTGGTGGCAATGTATAAATGTAATGTGTTGAGGTATCTGGGAGGAGGTACTAGCATCCTTGGGGATGATAGTTCTGAGATGAGGCGGATTAGAATTAGGATCTGAGAACGATTTTGTATTTGTTTGTAACTGGGAAGGCCTTACAATCTGACATGTTTGAAGTCAATTTGATGTAATTTCTTGTTGATAAAAATGAAAGTTGTTATGTTTAAATTCCTAGCATTGTGTTTCTTTGTTATTTCCATTGGGTTGACTCAAGATGCAAGGTTGGACATCTCCTTTGGGGATTTCCCCTTCCTTTATTATATCATCAACCAACTGATCTTGACTATAATGATAGCTAACACATGAATATCCACAGTGTCCACAAATTATCTTCATAGCAACTCAATCAATCAGGGAGAAAAATTCTCTTTCACTATCCTCTGCGCATAAGTATGCACTTGTATAGAACTATGCACAAGTATAAAACTACCACTCTCCACACTCATCCATAATTATTTATCCTTTATAAATAGCGATCCATAACTCGCGAAGTCTCCCAATGTCGGTCATCCAACTAGCTGAAACCAAATTGAAATAGGTCAGCACTAATCATTCTCACGGTGGGGAGGAATGAGAAGTGGACCACAACACACTATAGTAGGAACCAAAGATATCATCATACATATTACATTCTATCTTGCAAACACCGAGACAAAATAAATGAAGTATAAATACCTAAGTTCGACCAAACCTAGAGCAAGAACACCATTGAACTTTAAAATCGAGTCTCTGAAACAAAGCATCGTATGCCATCTGAAATTAATGAAGCTAAGGACATTAATATCTCATTTCTAGAGCCACACCATCATAAACTATCACGGAGAGAAATGCAAAGCATGCATTTCTCGTAGAAGCACTATCAGTCACAACAATACACAAAAAAATGCCAAAACCAATGCACCTCATTCCAAACCACAAAAAAATGAAATAGATATCTCCAAACAATCCTCAACACCATATGAAAATATCAACAACAAATTCAAAACCTAAATGATATGCAAAGTAATATACTCAGCACAGATACCACAAAAATTAATCATTAATGACAACAACAGTTAGTTGACATCAATGACAACCATACCAATCTATACCAACTCAGTCTATTACTCAAACAACTCATTCTCCTCAGTTCTACAATAATAAATTCATCCAAAAAGTACAAGAGAAGTTTAGAGATATCTACATGAATGTTTTTGTATTCGGAAATCCATTCTGGTTTCTCTATGCTTCCAAGTGTAACAATGAGGGAAAATATCATCAAGACATTTTTACCACCCAACCACTTATCTACTTATCCCCCGCACAACTTCCTATTCAAAGTGGTATGGCCCTTTGTAAGGGTGTAAAAATCATGATATATTAAGTCATCTAATCCTAGTGTTTTGTTCCTACAAGATTCTAGACAGTCATACACTATAGCTATTCCTAACTAGTATGACCTCTGACTAGGTAATATATCTGGACCAAAAGAACTGAGTGACACTAGCATACATAGCATCACCTTGGAAAAGGTTTGTAGTTTCAAGCACAATTTAGACATGCATTCAAATTCATTACCCTACTCGAATTAAGTTACACAACACAGGTAGGTCTCATCTCACTCCTTTAGTTATAAGTATCAACAATTAAGAGTATGCATTTTTTGCTTGCATTCTTGTCAGCTGACTAGAACCTTGGCATTGTTCTAATTAAGTTCATAATCAAATAAGATTCATGACTCAATTTGTCCTAATCATTTCATCACTTGATGTACAAAATAGATATGAAGTTCATATGTATTTTCATGCTTATCATCAACATTCAGTAATAATATTGACCAATCAGTCTTGGTTGTTTAGTGTATCAAATTGCAGATTACAGTTTTTGCAAAATGTTATCTTGGGGATTAGGTTTTCTAGCCATTAAGTGTTTTCTTGAATGGTAATAATCCCGGTATGTATAGGGTTAAGTGGAAATCTCTTGCTCTCATGCTTTCATGAATGTGTTGCCTCCGCACTTCTTCATGCATACAATTATGTGCTATCTTGCCACATAACCCTCTATACACCCGAGTTATTCTTATCAGTAAATGTATTCAGATACAAGGGTATAAAATTCCTCTTCATTTCATAATTTAATGATCCCTTAACGTTACCCAACGTTATCCAAATCAGGAATACGTAATTGATTCTACCCATGAAAATCAGGAATACGTAATTGTTTCGATTGCATTCGATTACATTACATGATTTCCCTTTTCATTTCCAACTTAGTTACTAAATGAGGTGTGATACAAAGTATCTTATCTCCATTCAATTTCATTTCTTATTTTAATTTCCCATGCATTCATTTCTAGAAATTTTGAATTTCATTTGAATAGATTTTGGTTTAATTTAATTGGATTCCATTACCCACATAGTGGGTTTAAAACATCTTCTCAGCGATTTTAAATATGGCTATCTAATGTTATAGCATTTGGCGCCATCTTATTAACAAGTGTAACCAATAATAAATGCGGGCTCTTATTTATTTCCAGCTTTGATCTTTCGCCATTTATAATAATATCAAACTAGAATAAGGATTGATATAGGTTAAACCATATTATTACTTCATGTTATTATGAATCCATGTGTGTAGTATTTATAGTAACATATATACCTACATATATGTATGTATGTACTTGTTCCTTATTATTATAATTCATATGTATATACATATATATGCCTATATGTATATATGTACTATATTATACTATACCTACATATTCATAAATTTAACATGATGAATTCATTAATTAAAACAAAAGGATTAATCTGTAGTGATTTTTAATTTTATCTCATAATTTGAGCAAGGTTAACAAAGGCTTAATTCAATGTCATAATTTTCATTCTAGGTGAAACCCTAATGAATTAACTAATTGTCTAAGGTTTGACCAACATAGGAACCTAGTACACAACTCCACATTTCTAAGCTTAATATAAAACTTGACTTTGCAAATACTAATAAGTGATGAACTCAGATAGATTGAAACCCATGATCATGTTTACCTCTCATTCTTGATGATACTTTCCCTCCCTCCCCAGAGGATGATCTCCCTATAACCACTAGGTCAAAGAAATGTAGCTATCTCAAAATTGTTTCAATTATTCAACATGTGCAATTTATTTAATTGCAAATCAAAATTATAAGCATAACATAAAATCATTCCACATATACATTACGAACCATTGTTCTATTACATTACATGAAATACAAACATCTATGAAATCAATACAAATAATGACAAAATATCAATAAACAAGAGGGATGTGATATGGAATCCCTTCTTCCAAGGCTAAAGTTTCTAACACCTTTAAATGATTGAAGCCCCCATCATTCTATCTAACCCTATAAGACCTCTTTTATTCCCTCCCTTTAGCCTGAGGCTTAGCAAGCGTGAAACCATCCTTACTTAGACCACAATCCATCATAGGGATTTTTGTTTGTCCCCTTTATCCATATTTGGAGTCGTGGAAGGAGGAGAATTACTAACCCTAGTAGCCTTATTTACCCTAAGACATTGTCGTTGAATGTGTCCATGCTCATGACAAATTTGTCACCAAAAAGGAAGAGTCTCATAATCTAACTGTTGAACCCAAAATGAAGATCCTAGGCAAATTTATATAGATTTTTGCATCAAATAAATCTCCACACAAATATGATCAAATGTAATTAACCTCTTATCAAGGATTTTCCGAGCTATTGCAACCAACTTCCAAAGAAAAGCAACAATCCTTCACAAAATATCCTCCCTCCAAAACTCTAGAAAAATTCATGAGACAAACCTAGACAGGAACCCTCAAGGGAATTTCTTCATTCGAATTGAAACCCACATGCCAGGGCTTAATGAGTAAACTAACATGTTTGAAAAAGTAAGGTGTTCCCTCAAAAACCTGATTCCTATAAGCCATGCTAGAAACAATAACCATGAAATAATTATTTACAACCAGTATAATATCCATATCACCCTCAACCTATCAAGAACGATAGATCTAGGATTGCGACACTAATGGGGAAATATGAACCCCAAGAAATTTACCAATTAAATCATGTTTTCTCAAATAAGAGATATATCTTCCATAACCATTTCTGGAGAAATGACCAAAACTGGACAATATTTCCTCCTTGACAAACATCCATTGAATTTCTTAATTTTGGGGCCATCACCCACATGAAATGCATGAGAATACCTTGCGTCCTCACTTGAAGAAAAGCCTCCTTGTGCCAGAGCACTAGCAACTACCAAACTTGAAGAAGCATGATGCCCCTCCATCCTAATCAACAAACAACTCACAAGCCCACAAGGAAAAAGACCCCAGTCCCAACCGCAAAGCTTCAAAACCCACAAACAAACAAGCCAACCAGAAACCCTACACCATCTTGAAAAAATCTCCAAACTGAAACCCCACCCTACAAGACCAGCAAAGACTTGAATGCAGGCAGAAAAAAAAATAGAGAAACGAGATAGGGCACAAAAGCACCAGCCCAAGTGGACACTAATGATAAAGAACATTATGTATAGATTTATCTAACTACCATAACCATTATGTCATAACTATACTGATCAGAAAAGATTTCTAGTTATGTTTTTTAGAGTATTTTGTAGGTGTTTGTAGGAGTTTGGAGTCCATAGTTTAGGATTGTGAGTTTCAACTTATATTGTTATTTATGACAACCTATATTACTATTGGTGAAGTTTTATTTCATGTAAAGTTTTATTTCATGTAATTTTGTTGATAATAATAAGTTTAATGGTTTTGGAGAGTTTATTTGAACTTACAGTTGTTTCCTTGTGTGTGTGTGTAAGATCCTGATTTGTGGTTCTGATTGGTGTAATTTGTAGTAGATTTAATGGTTATTATCTAATGTATTTAGCAACATTTTTGAAAAAATTAAGCTAATATTATGTTGTGTGTGAAGGCTTCAAGTGCCCCCTACATTATGTTGTGTTATTATGTGTTTGGTGAGCTTATCATCTTTTGCAAGTTTTGAGATAGATATTAAAAGAAATCTTCTAATCTGATTTAAAATAACAGCAATGGTTATTACAATGGTATCAAAACTAAGATCTAGCCAGCCTATAGGGTTTAATTGTCTGATATTTCCAAGTGATAAAAAAATCAGAAGAAGAATTCGTGGCTAAAGAAGAAAGAGGGAAGCAAAAGGAAGATCCAAGAGAAAATTTAATTCCTATTGTTGATGAATTAACTCTCATTGTAGAGAAAATGTGGCAAGAGAAAAATAAGAAGGGTGTTAAATAAAATATATTGTTACTACTACTTCATCTCTAGCTACAAAATGGTATGAAGAATACAATAAGAAATCTGAAATCTTCAAATTAGTTATTCTATTTGTGAAATTCCTATAAATACATTAAAAAATCAAAAGAAGAGAAAAATTGCAAGGCTAAATAAATCAAGAAAAAATATCAGTTAAAGGTTGAGTCTCGAGGCATCATTAAGAAACAAGAGATTGAAGAGAAAGGGCAAACACAAAGAACCATAGAATTAGCGATCAAAGGTAATGAATGTTCTATTAGAAAATGTACTTCAATTAATGAGATTTCACATCAAGGATGTGATTATGTGGATGAAGTTTATGCAGAATCAACATTTCATGTTGATTATGAAGATAATTTAAAATATTTTAATATTGTCAAAGAGATATCCTTTGAAATTCATGAAGAGGAAACTCTTTTTGAGCAAGAAGAAAACATATCTAACATGCATGATGTCGAAAGATGGTCACTTTTTCAAAGGGAAGAGTTTGACTAAAGGAAAAGGGTATTTGCACTTGGTGATCCACTAATGGAGTTACAGAGTAACATTATGGATGAATTTTCTCTTAAAAGAAACATTTTGTTTAACCCAAACTCATGGGTTTGGGGTCAAGAAAATAATTTTTTCAAAGATTTCTCAATGAAGCCTCTTTTGGAAAATGATGATGAGCATTCTTCTTGCAGCCAAAGGTATGAAAACATCTTAGATTATGCACTTTCTGTATTACCAAAAAATTATTTTCATAATGGAGAGGATGCAAAAGGAGTAGATCGTTATTTTAAGGATCAAAGTTTCTTTTGCATAAGAATATGGGGCTTGGGAAATTTATTGGGAATTAAAATGATTAAGGCACAGTTGAGTTCTCTAATTTTTTCCATTTGGAATTAAAGTAATTTTATGAGGTTCATATAGTGTTATTTGTGTTTTCTAAACTCTTGATGAAGGATCAATATTCATAAATTTGGATCATTTATGCAAGTGAGTACCACACTTGAAGACAAGATTTTGGGTAATGGCCAAATAGAGATAAGAAACTTGGATTGTTTGATGGTATACCATGGTAAGGAAAAAAAGATTAATCTTGAGGTTCAATATTTGATGTCTAAGCGTGTTTTGATGTTATGGAAAACAAGTCTCTTAAAATTTTAAGGATTCATAAAGGATGAACTTCTACAAACCTTTGGCGACGTGAAGGAAATAAAATGATCTTACTATTTGGTGAATAAAAGAAATGTAAATATTTTTATATCATGTGTCTAAGAGCTACAATGGTTATGTGGTTGAAAGGAAATTGGGTGAAAAATATTTCATACTTTGGCTCATGTCATCAAAATAATCTAGCCATGCAAGATTTTTGAAAATTGAAGACCATTGCATGGAATTAACCAACTCATGTTTTGCAATTATTATTTCTAATTTCTCACATACATTTGTATAAGAGTATGGTATTGCAGGAGAAGCTAAGTGGGAAAAAATCTAATTTGATTTGGAGCTTGCAATTTTCTCTATTCATCAATGAGCATCATAGATTTCTTTCTATCATTCCACTACTTCCAATCAATGAAGAAGATCATTTAGGTATATGCTTCTAGGATCATCTATGGAGAGGATATTTTTAGCATGTCGTTGATTTTGCACAAACTATTCTTGTCTCAAATTTTTATTTTGCATCATATTACTCTCAAAAATCTTTCCTTACAGGTTCATTTTATGATTCATGATGAATCGATTTTGATTTCAATAATGTTCATTGATGATATTTTGATCTCCAAAAAGTTCTAAAAATATTTGTGGGAGTATTGGGATATAGCCATAGATATATTTCAGCACCAAGAGCTCTTTTCTAAGAATCTTCATGGGACATTGATATTACACATGGGCATAGACATTGCCACTCAAAAATGTGATGCTACAAGAAGAAGACATGATGGGAATATTTTTATTTATGAGAAAGTAATATCTACCATAAGGAAACTTCAAGGAGATGGACACATTTTGACATAATAATATTGCATAATCCTTGTGTGATGCTTTTCAAAGGGTTGGTGATTTTGATTAGTCCTAGTAGTAGGAAAATATTCTTGGAGGGATGTGAAATTATTTTATGGTTGATCCAAGCTTTTACATGGCCTATATTATTGGTTCATTACTATTTTATTCCATTTATATTATTGATCTTAATGTTTTTAAACCTTTCATGGTTGATTGAACTCTTGCACACTTGTATACGATTTGACATAAATGCTCTCATGAGTTCTACAGATTATGTTCCAAAAGAAAGTTTAAGTTGTTACACCTAAAGAGATTTTGTTGTCATTAGTATTCTGCAAATTCGTATATCGGTGAATGTAACCAAAGCAAGGAAGTCATATAATGAAGGATACATAGTCAATAAAGGCAAATGAGATAGCCACCAAGCACCGAGCAGTTATCAAGCATCGAGAAAGCTACATATACTAATTTATGCAAAGACAGATATTGAGCACTCATAGACACCGAGAAGAGAGCACAAAGTTACCGAGTAAGCACAAGCGTGTTACCAAATATTCCAGAACCAACATTTCATTTGAAATTAGATTCATTGAATTTGGACACTGAGAAAGATGCATGGCACATAATTCAAGGCAATTGTTAGTTGAGTCATTGGGACTCCAAACACATGATTGGACATGATCACAAGGCAGATCCACCAATGAAGTTTTAGAAGGCAGACGATATTGGAGATATAACCAAAGTTTAACCACTTAATCTCCATTATTGATTCATGTTACCCTAGATCTGGTTAACTGCCTAAGTCATAGTTAACCACCTGAAAATTGTATAAGAGATCAGTTTGAAGATTGAGCATGTTGTTGCTATTGTTGTTGTTTATGTCGACAATGATGATTTTGTTATTGAAGCTGAAGAGTTGAGAAGCAAAGGAGAGTTATGCAGAATGAAGCAAAGCTTATGATACTAAGCTACCAAGTACAGAACAAGGTAACAGAGCTATATAGCACAAAGATTTTGGACAACATTTGATTGATGCATTTCTATAACATATTTTGTATTGAATTTTTTTGTAATTAAAGAAGCACAAATCCCACTTGTGGGTAGGCCCTAACAGGTCTTTATATTTTGTAAACCCTTTAACCAAGTACATCTCTCAGATTAGAGATTGTTAAATGCTTTAACAAGGTAGACTAAATAATTCTTCTATACTCTTAATTGAGTATATTACTCCTTATAGGGTAGGCTACCATAAGTAGCTAACATTGTAGCTCTAACCGAGCAACCTTTTTACTGCAGTAGTGAAGGATTGTGGGTGTCATCCCCACCTCAGTTATTTCCTCTAACAAAGGATTTCTGTGTGACCAAAATATATGTGTTATGTGTTGCAGATTTTATGATTTTAGTTCTTTTCTTTATGTTCATTTTACGCAATGCATTCAACTCGGTAATTGATCAGTGTGTATGGTTAAAAGTGTTAAGGGTATTGATTCACCCCTCCCCTCTCAGTACATAACTTTACTAAGTTATTCCAAAAATTCCAACAATTGGTATCAGAGCTAGTCTCTTGAGAAAAGGTTTTAACCATCTGAGAGTAAAGATCATGGCTATGGAAAGTTACAAGCGATCTAAGAAAATTGATAGTCTTGAGTTTGAACTAGAAAATGCACAAGAGGTGATTGAAGATATGAAAAGAAAGTTAGAAAAATTATTGAGAGTGAGAAAGCAATTGTGTAGTGAACTTAAATCCACACAAGAACATGTTGATACTCTTGAGACAACAATTGAAGGTAGTATGAGCGATGAAGCTGAATCGACCATTGCGGAACTCGTGGAAAAGAACAAGACACTCACCGAGCAACTGAACTTAGAAAAGAAATATCAAGACAAAAAAAGAATAAGAATCACTGAGATACTTGACTCTAAGGGAGCTGTTAAAGATGCATTGAAATTTTCTGAAGAAGATAAAAGAAAGTGTGAAACTAGAATAGCTGAGAAAGAATCTAAGAATAAATCATTGAAGTGTGAAGTTGAAAGATTGTCTAGTGAATTGAAATCTGAAAAAAGAAGCCAATGAGGTACTAAAGAGAAGTGATAAAGCACTGAGATCATTGGATGCATAGATCAAAGGTCAGAAACAATTTAGAGACAAAACTAGACTTGGATTCAATAGTGAGAGCATTACTGAGAAAGGAGAATCATCTAAGCAAGCTAAAAATCAAGATACTTCTGCCCCACAGAAGTCAAACAAGCCTAGTTGCTACCACTGTGGGAAACCTAGACATACTACAAATGTTTTTAGAAGAAAAAAGGGTAAGTTTGATGGATATTGCTATAAGTACATAAGTATGGGCACCGAGCATTTGAATGAAAATCAAGAACTGTAAACAACATAAGGAAGCCAAAGTTTGATGGTTACTACAACACTTGCAATAAGTATTGCCACAAGTCTGAGGAATGCAGATCACCAAGGAGAAATGATAATAGGGTACCAAACTGACAGAATATGCAAAATAATTGACAAAGTACATATGTACCATGGGACTACAATACAAGGATATCATGTTTAGTCTGTGAAAGGTATGGACATATTGCTACAAATTGCATCCTACTACATGGCAGAAACAATAGGAGATCTTGGAGAAAAACCCTAGAATGGCATGTTTCCATTGTCACAAGCTAGGTCACCTTGCCAAAGACTACAGGTACTGAGGGAAATCTCCTACCGAGGAAGAGACATTTGAGAAATCAAAATTAAATGTTAAAGAGATGAGAGAACAGATGAATAGTACATGGAGAAGAAAGACCATGAATGATGGAACATCATTCGGGATAGTTGAGGGCACCGCATCCTCTGGATTGGGTGCAACCGACTCTATCTAATCAGTTAAGAGGTATATATAGGAACTGTAAAGCAAATATTTAAATCTTAAATTGGTTCCTAGTATATGTGCAGAGATCCATATTAGCATACTTAGATGCATTCGAATACATATTGTTGACTTCATGTTTTACATTCATTAGATAAGATAAAATAGTAAAAGTAGTCAATAAAGTGGGTCGGTGGAGCATTAATTATTACTTTATGACCGTTGGGAACCCTAAACCTAGAGAAAGTTATATATAGACCCTATCATCTATTATTATTACTTATCATTTTGAGAGCATCGTGAGCAAAGTTGCATAACTGAATCTTCAAGCGACTTCAAGCGATTGACAAGGTATTCCTAAACTATTTCAATCTGTTGTAAGATCAGTTGGACACATTTGAATATCATTTGGTGTTTCCCTAGTTTTGTTTGCGCAACCGAGTTAAGAAAAGTGAAGCTCTAAGTGAATCTAGAAGAGAAATTAGAAATAATGGCACCCAATCTTAAGAATCCAGTTGTAGTGGAGAATGTTGAACCCGTGAACCCTAAATACAAATTACCTCTAGCGATAGCAGAAAAAATTGATAAGATGGGAGCTCTAACATTGATTCCACCAAGGGTTATATTGATCAAACATGTGTGAGCATTCATTCATTGCAAAGTTGAAGATATATGCATAGCTGAGATTGATGCGTCATTTCAGAAATAGTGTGTGAACGAAAAGCTGAAGGATGACTATGTTCATCTAGAGACAAAGGTTTTGACTCATGCCCTTCATATTCTGAAAGTATTTAAAATAGAGTAGATAAGAATGGTTCTTAGCCGAGTCCATGACCAATTCATGTGGCTTGACCAACCAGTGAAGATAACAAAAGATGTTTTACACATTATAACTGGTTACCCGATTGGAGATAAGCCAAAGGCTATAAGGAAAATTGAGAAGAATAAATTGAGTGAATTTACCAAGGAAAAATGGGATGGGAGAGGTATGAAAACTTCTACAATTAAAGACCTTGACCCGAAACTTACATGTAATATCATATCCTACTGAGTGTTTCAATCTTCAAGAGTTGACAGCTTACCATGTGGAGCTAAAGATTTGTCATACAAGATTGTGAAGAAGAACATGCAAATTGATATTTGTGAGATTTTGTTGAAGCAATTAGAAGATAATATGAATACCATAAGGAAAGCAAAGACAAACACCTTGAAATTTGGATCGTTACTCGTATGCATAGTTTTCTATTTTATGAATTTCTTCTCGTCTATTGGTAATGTTAAATGGAGCACTGAGAATCCTATCATATATCAAATAAATGATTACATCCTGAGTCTCAGTGAAAATCTTGATATGATAATGAAAGATTACTTCCTTAAATTCCAAGCTAAGATGCATAAGAAGTACGGGATATCACCCCAATTGGTTGAAAAATATCATGACTCTATATGTTTTGAAGTGGACATTGACACTTGCATTATCAAGGTAGTTGAGCCAAGAAGTTTCTGGATACAGCCTATGGGATACGATATGGGCATAGACATTTTATCACAACAAATTGAGGCTGTATTAGCAAAGCCTGCTGACAAAAGAGCCAAAAGATATGGCATTTATGAAGAGGTTAAAGAGAAGAGAAAACAAGAAATCTTAATACCTAAATCCCAAAGGAGGATAGATAAAATAATTGATAAATTGTCAAAGGATCTCAAAGTTGATGAAGAAACAGACAAGGGAGGACCCTCTGACATAAAAGGAAAGGAGTCACTAGCATTGAAGGCCTCGCCAAGTACTAAGTATACTAGACCAAATACATGGTCCAGAACTACACCAAGAGTAAAAAGGAAATCAGGAGTAGAACCAAAAGGTAAAACATATGTGAGAAGTAAGAAAGCTACAATTCAGACAAGGAGGAAACTGAATTTAGATGAAAATAGTGAGACTGACACTGAAGACCTAAGAAAACATAAGAATATAAGCTTGGGACGATTGCAAATGACTATAGATGAGTCACTTGAGTTACTTAAGAAGAATGGAGGCCAGATATATGAAGTATAACAACTAGAATGAAGAAGATAAAACCAAAATAGAAGAGGTGGTTGTTTTCACTTTGCACAAGTTTAAACTTGCACCGACTAAAGTTGTTAACCATCTACCTACTGAATTATATAAAACAATTGATGCTAGGTGGAAGTATGCATTGAACATTGAGAAGAAAATGAGGGAAAGATCCCTAATTCTATCTCAACCCACAATGTTTATAACTGAGATAGATGAGAAAATGAATACCTACTCTAACTATTTTCTTATTAAAGGTAGATCCTTAACGATCATGCTTGGAGAGTTAGAGAAAGTAAAAAATGAGACCGATGACCAATGGAGAAAAATTATCTCTATATACATGGAAGATGAGACAGGAAAAGATCAAGATACCAAAGAGCAAGGTAAGGACAATCCTATTGATCTTACATTGGATAAAGATGAAATATTGATTGAAGATATTATAGAGGAGGACACTACCTCCGAAATTTCCGAAGATGAATATGTAATGATAGAAAAGGAAATAGAGACTGAACAAATGGATACTGTTGATTTTTTTGATACAAAACTATTAGGGAAGTTCTAGATCAAGTCAATGAGTATTTGGAAGTTGATATTGGAATTTATAATGTTGCAACTGACACTAAAGAGAAAGGTACCAAACCACCAAGGAAAAAGAACAAGGAGAAATTGAGGAGCCTAAGGCCATCGATGCCCACACAAAATAGAACACAGAGGAACCTTCTATCGAGAACCCCACATTACAAAAAGATAAAGTCAGTTAATTTCCAAAGGATCAAGAAAAGGACAAGACCAAGGACAGACAAGAAAAATAGACAGAAGAAAAGATAGAATAAAGGACATAACATAAGATAGAAGAGAAGACCAAAGAAAATCCAGAGGAAAAGAAAGAGGAGTCACCAACAACTAAAGGAAAAGACAAGAAAGCATAAATGAAAGATCAAAGTGTATTTGATGCTACAGAGACCACATCTGATGCATTAAAGGCATCCCCTTCCACAAAATTATCTACTAGTGATAGCATGATAGCAAAGAAGAAGAAATCAAAGAAGATAAAACATGTAGATATGAGTCAACCGATCATATTACCTCAAGTAGATATATCTACAATGGACCCTGATGAAATGAAAGAGTATGCAGAATTGGTGGGACTTAAGGCCATCCAAAATAAATCATTTCAAAAGAAGAAAGAAAACACTTTACTGGAATATGTCAAAGAAGTACTACAGGAGATTGTGTCAGATGCTACTATAAATGAGGAGGCAAGTATTTTTAATCAAGTAGCGGATTTAATTCAACAAGTGTGAGAATTGAACAAAGACATAATCAATGGCATGATGAAAATTCATCAGAAGAGCATGGAACAAAACCTGTTAAAAGAGATTTTGAAGAACATTGCGCTTGACAAGGTATCTCTTTCTGAAGCATGCACTGACATAGAGAAAAATTTGTCCGATATTATTTTGTATTTCAGAAGTTTTGTTCCATTTCACTATTCATTAAGGTTATCAAGGAAAAAGAGGAATCTCTTGAACAAGAGTTGACCGAGAAGCTGAAGAATATATCAATTGAGCCTAGATCTCTACGGGCCTATCACTCAAAGGTCAAACAGATAATGGGAAGGTAGAAAGAGATAAGAAATGAAGAATATACACTAAGGATGGAACTCCTTGAGCTGCAAGAAACTCGTATTCCCCACTTGGAGTCAATGCAGAATCATTTGAAGAAAGACAAAGATTTAGTTGCTTCTCCCGATTGTAGTTCATTGGATACTATCACTGGTATGGCAGCTGATGTTGCTACATAGATTTTTGTTATGCAAAGACTAAAAAATACATGGGAATAGGCCCTAGCTGATGCATGTTAGGAATAAGGTGTCTCAACCTTGGATAATTCCTATTCTTATTATTTGTTTTGTAAAATGTATTTCTTGCAAATAATGTTGATGTGTCGGCATCTTGAATTGTGTGTAAGGAGATCATGGCTAA
>MU223997.1:1849289-1866299 GCA_018584345.1 Thuja plicata
TTCCTATGACACGTAAGAGCTATGTTAGGAAGATTCAATGACAGGTGAAGACATGTGGCAACTGATAAATGTGAGTACTGTACACTCTTCCCCAATCGTGGGGTTCGGGGCATTGGCCCGAAAAAAATTTTGGGTTTCCTATTTTCTCGGAGAATGGTAAAAACCCTAATACGGTTATCGTTAGGAGTAGCCCTAAAAAGTGAAGTGCATGATATAAGCATTTTTTAGGGTTGCGAAGATGAGTGATGTGACTGTATTGTTGGAATGGTTTATGCTGCCGTGATTTGTCTTCAAGGGTTTTGAAATCTTCTGAAAGAACTTGCATTGCAAGTGTATTGTAACGGTAATAGTTTTTTGATCAATACATTGTGCAGGTTTTGGAGTGCTGGGGTTTTTTACCGAAAGGTTTTCCCCAGGGTATATCATTGTGTCATTCTCTGTTTTCTGTATGCATGGTATGTGGTTGCAATATCTTTGTTAAAGTAGTTAACGAATCTGTAATTGTAAGGATTTAAAAGAATTTGCACAATACTTTCCTATAGAGATTAGCGTAGGAAGCTGTTTCCACACCTGAGTTTCCTTACAATGCAAAGACTAAGTTTAAACACCTTTTTTATCAGATATCTCCGAAAGATAAGAACAAGTAAATATTGTTTTGGCATATTTGTCAAAAAAGGGGGATATATATGAATATTTATGTAAAAGGGGGGATATATATAAGGATGGTTATGTAAATAAGATATATAGGGATATAGATATGTATAATTACATAAGAGAGATATAAGTAGTCAAATTTTGAGGAGAATTATCAAAGGGGAGTCACAACTATTTTTGAAGTTTTGAAAATTTTGATGACTTTGAAGTTTTTCACAAAATGCCAAACTAATGTCAAAGGGGGATATTGTTACTCCTAAAGAGACTTTTTTGTCATTATTTTTCTATAAATTCATATATCGGTGAATGTAACTAAAGCGAGGAAGTCATATAATGAAGGAGACACAGTCGGTAAAGGCAACTGAGATAGCCACCGAGCATCGAGCAGTTATCAAGAACCGAGCAAGCTACATATATCGATTCATGCAAAGATAGTTACCGAGCACTCATAGACACCGAGAAGAGAGCACAGAGTTACTGAGTAATCACAATCATGTTACCAAATATTTTAGAGTTTCCATTTCATTTGAAATTAGATACATTGAATATGGACACCGAGCAGGATGCATGGTACAAAATTCAAGGCAAGTGTTAGTTGAGTCATTGGGACTCCAAACACATGATTGGACATGATCATGAGGCAGATCCACCAATGAAGTTTTAGAAGGCATACGAAATTGAAAATGTAACTGAAGTTTAACCACTTAATCTCCATCGTTCATTCATGTTACCCTAGATCTGGTTAACCGCCTATGTCACAATTAACTGCCTAGAAATTGTATAAGAGACCACTTTGAAGATTGAGCATGTTATTGCTATTATTGTTGTTGATTTTGGTGATGATGCTGATGTTATTGAAGCAGAAGAGTTTATGAAGATGTTGTGAAGAGAAGCAAAGGAGAGGTATGCAGAATGAAGCAGAGCTTATGATACTAAGCTACCGAGTACAAAACAAGGTAACACAACTATAGAGAACAATGAGTCTGGATAGCATTTGATTGATGCATTTCTATCAGACATTTTGTTTTGAATTTTTTTGTAATTAGAGAATCACAAATCCCTCTTGTGGGTAGGCCCTAATAGGTCCTTATGTCTTGTAAATCCTTTAACCTGGTACATCCCTCAGATTAGAGATTGTTAAATCCTTTAACAAGGTAGACTGAATAAGTCTTTTGTACTCTTAACCGAGTATATTACTCCTAACAGGGTAAACTACCAGAAGTAGCTAACATTTTAGCTCTAACCAAGCAACCTTTTTACTCCAGTAGTGAAGGATTGTGGGTGTCAACCCCACCATAATTTTTTCCTCTAACAAAGGATTTCTGCGTGACCAAAATATATGTGTTATGTGTTGCAGATTTTATGATTTGAGTTATTTACTTTATGTTAATTTTGCAATGCATTCAACTCGGTAATTTATTAGTGTGTATGGTTAAAAATTTTAAGGGTACTGATTCACCCCTCCCCTCTCAATACATAACTTTCCTAATTTATCCCAACAATTCCTATAAAAGTTTGGGGAGTAATTATTGTCAATGTAGCTACTCATGAAGATAATACATCCCTTACATGATTTATCACCCATTTTATAAGGGGGGCATTTTGGTTTGCTACTCAGGGTGTCCACTCATGCAATTATTGCATTATTTTTATGTTGTTGATTTTGGTTACTCTTGTTTTGAATAGCTATAATTTGTTTCACTTGGATATGGTTTCATCACAAAGAAGATTATCATTGTTAATGAAAAATAATAAAATAGACATAGATTTATATTTAAGGATATTCATTATAAGAGCCTCCATTGGAGTAGATTATATGGATATGGGTGATGTACACAATAGTTTCTACGATGCATTCTAGCAAAGGTTTCAATATGGTAATCACAAGAAGGCAGATAGGATCATTTTTCAAATGGATGGGGAACATCTCTTTCCTAAACCAAAGATGAAGAGGTCAATGTTGAGGGAATCTCATGACACTTCAATTATGAAGAATGTCAAACATAAATTGATGGATAATTCTTGAAGGTACATCATTCTCCATCGAGATAAGATATCATCTATAGTTCAGACACCTAGAATGTTATGGTATGAATTTTGTTGTAGAAAGATACTTGTGCCTCACCACTCACCCCCTTCTTGCCCAATTGGAAAAGTGGGGACCCCCTCTTTCCTTTTTTCTTTGTTTCCTTGTGTTTCCTTGTGATGGTCAGTGTTAGAGGGTTTCATCATATAAGCCTTAGGGAAGTTAGATTGTGAATAAATTCCCGATACTTCGGAGCTCGGATGATGAAGTCTCCTTTTCCCTCTCTTTTTTTCTTCTATTTTATTTTTTCATTTTTTATTTTTCCTTTTTTTATCTTTCATAGTTTTGAGGGTTCGGGGATGGTAATGGCCTTCAAAGTGCGCAATCCCCAAAACTCAAATTTTCCCTTAAGAATTTGAAAGGAATAGTTGAAAGTCAATTTTGGGCTTTTGGGAGCCCCAAGATGTTGAGATACCTAGGTTTAATTTAACAACTCCCTCTACTCTACTAACCCTCTGGGTTAATGGTTGACCCTTGAGTCCAATGTTAACTGCTTTAAACATTCTAATTTTAACAAATTCATCCCAGGACATTTGAGAAACATCTCGCAAAGATATGTTGACTAGAAACTTAATTAGACAATGGTGTGAGACAGAATTTATCCTACCTTTTTTAGTTTCAACTACCATGATTGAGAGAAGATTATACAACCCATTAGGTACATTCATCCTTTGGCCATGTCTCACGTGGCTCAATAGTTTAAAATGCATTGAATGGAGACAAGATTGCCTACCCTTGAAGGTGAGATACTTGATAACATAAAATACCACCTTCTTACATTCAACTAGTAAAGAGATTCTTTTATTCCCCTACTTATCCACAATGCTTTGGGGATCTCTAGGCCTAGTGAATTCAGTCCTAGCATACTTGACATCCCTAGTTTGAGGGTAAGGTTCTCCATACATGGGAAAGCCTCTAACCTCATATATCTTCTCCTTTATAGAAATAACCTTCAATCCTTTCACCATTTATTCTCCATTTGAAAATTTTGAGCAAACACCAAAGCAACGTCATTGTTGAAACCATCTAGTCTGAGGAAATAATCCAACCACCCACAATTCCTAAATTTCAGCTCACAAAGTACATCCTGAAGAAGTAAATTATAAACCATGGGCTCATTAGGGATAGGTAGTCATCCCATTGATTTATATTCAACTTACACCCTTCACAATTCCTCTAAAAATGGCTCAAATTCCATTTTAAAAAACCCTAAATACAAACCCCAAGTGAACATCTTGCAACTTATTACTGAAATTCTTTCCTACTGCCAAGATAATAATCCTTTATCTTCCTATCTTTAGTTGTCATAATGATAATTAACTCAACACATTAAAGGATATAATAAAGCAAGGCATCATAACTTTAAATGGAAGCAGTAAGAGAAACCAAGCTTAGCATGAGTAAGTTTCAATTCAAAGAAAGGTCACTTCAAGAATGCAAACTGTCACTTCAACTTAGATTCAGAAAATTTAAATACAAAAAGTGACATTTTGGCATATATAACATCAAATCACAACAAAATATGGTGACATGACACATATGTGACACATGTGTTTACCCTCTCCCCAACCTAGATGGTGACAGGTGTCCACATATGTCTGGCATAAAAGTACACAAAATTTGGAAAGGATATGCTATGTGAACTATGTATATTAATAAAGAAGTAACAAAATAAATGCATCTAAAGTAATGAATATACACAAGTTATTGAGTACGTACCTAGAAGTTCTCATTAATGACTAATATTCACAACATATATGTTGGAAGTAGTTAACATGATGAGAAATTAATCTTGATGAGACGTGAAGTGGAAGATAAGAGACGTGAAGTGGAAGACAAGCGACGTGAGATGGAAAGATGGTGAATTTATTGATGGAGAAATGTACTCCCACAAGGAGTGGAAATATTTATTATGAATGCATACAAATATTTGGCTAGGTAAAAGGTAGAACCCTAGGTCCTCCCTTCTCAGCTACAAGATTCCTATAACTTGGACTAGCATTAAATTGTTGATAAAAGTCCTATTTAGAAATTGGTTTATGGTAAAGTTTCAAGCAATGACCATTGACCAATATTTTGAACCTAATAGGGTCAATAGTTGCAATTTGCATAGCTCCATTGGTAAAACCTTTGCAACTTAATATGGTCCTAACCATCTGGTCTCCAATTTTCCCATGTTGTCCTTGTATTTGGATTCATAAAGGAGTTCCCAATCACCTGATTGAAACTATTTTTTTCTTATGCACTTTTCGAGTCATTTTATTCTTTGATTTTGTACCAATTATGTCTAATGTAAAGAAGATTTTATCAATTCATGCAAATTATTTCAATGCATGATCCTATCTTTCTATATTGTTATAGATGTATTCATGCCAAGGTCACGTGATTTTCTTAACATTTTATGCTCAAGCTCAACTAGCATCATGGTTGTTTTGTCATACAATAGTTCAAAAGGGGTAAAACCAGTTGTGGTTTTCCATGTTGTTCTATATGCCCATACTTCTTCAAGTCGTCTAACTTCCCAATCCTTTCTATGTAAAACCATTGTTTTTGTGAGGATGGCCTATATTTCTCTATAGGTGATTTATACTTAACCTTTAGCTTGGGAATGGTATGGTGTGGATTTTCTATGCCTAATATTATACTCATTCACCAAAGTTATGATAAGAGATAAACTAAATTGGACCCCTTGACCTGTCACTATCTCTCTTGGAACTCCCTAGCATGTGAAAATATCTTCATAGAGAAATTATATAGCTTTCTTATCCCTTGAAATCTTCATGGCTTTGACTTCAACCCATTTAGTCACATAGTCAGTGCAAACCAAGATGTAATATTTTCCATTTGATGGAGGATCAATGGGTCCTACAAAATCAAGTCCCCATTTATTAAATAGTGTTACTACCACTTCTGGATATAATGGCATTTCATCTTATTTGGTTGGTCTGTCCATTCTTTGATATTTATCACACTTTCTTGTGTATTTGGTTGCATCCTTATGCAAAGTAGGCCAATAGTACCTTGTATTCAATATTTTAATGGTTATTCTTTTGGGAGAAAAAATGCCTCCATGGGGCTCATCATGGAATGCATATAGGATGTCATAGGTCTCATCCTCTCTTACACATATTCTCATCACTTGGTCCAGTTCAATATAAAATAAGAATCATGTTATTCATGAGAAATTAAAGCTCTTTTCAATGAGTAACCTCTTCTACTTTGGTGAAAAATGAGAAGGAATCATGTTAGCAACTAGATAGTTGGCTATATCAACATTGCAAGGTGTATGAATGCTAATGGAGAAAAAATTCTCATCTATAAATGAGTCATCAATGAATTGTGGATCCTCATTAGTTGTCAACCTAGAGAGAAATCAGTGACCACATTTTCCCTCCCTAGTTTATCAACAATGGTAATATCAAATTCTTGCATCAACAATAACCATCTTGTTAATTTTCATGTGATTGAAGGTTTTTTCATGAGATATTTAATAGATGCATGATATGTATGAAAAATATTTGATAACTATTAATGTAATGCCTAAATTTATTGAGTGCATAAATGACTACTAACATCTCTTTTTCTATGACAGTATAGTTGAATTCAGGTCCTTGCAAGTTTTTGCTAATGAAGTAAATGGCATTCTCCACAGCTCCTTCTTTTTTTCCCCAAGACAACTCCAATATCAAAATTTGATGCATCAGTATGGATGTGTAAGGATTGTTCCCAATTAGGTCCTTGAAGAACATATGCTTGAGTCAAGGTTGTCTTTAATTTAGATAAGGCTTCCTCGCACTTTGATGTCCATTGGAAGTCAGCATCTTTTGTCAATAAATTATATAATGGAATTTCCATCTTTCTTAAATCCTTTATAAAGATTATGTAATAGCATGCATGCCCCAAGAAAATTTTCATATCCTTTTGCTTAATAGGAGTAGAAACATTGAGAATGACTTCAATCTTAGTAGGGCCAACTTGGATATCTTCTTGTGAAATGCAATGGCCAAGAACTACTCCCTCCTGCATTATCTTCAAAAAAATCACTATTCAAGGATAGATTATGATCTTCACATCTCTTTAAGACTTTTCCTAAGTTTCTTAACACTTTCATATACATCTCCACACAGTCATGTGATATATCTGAGAATATACTTATGACTAATCTCTGAAAAAGTAGTTGGAGCATTGCATAATCCAAATAGGAGCACAGATTGGGCATAGGTTCCCTAAAGATAGGTAAATTTTGTCTTCTCTTGATCCTCTAGTGAAATCCTTATCTGATTGTATCCACTAAAGCCATCTAAGAATGAAAATTATTGCTTACCTACTAGAGAATCCAACACTTGGAAAAGGAAATGGAATGGAAAGTCATTTTTCTTAGTTGCAACATTAATATCTCTATAATCTATAGAAACTATCCACTTTTCTCCCTTTTTAGGAACTATAAAAAGAGGTGATATCCATTTACTATCAGAAATTGGGTAAATGAATCATGCATCCATTAACTTCTGTAATTCTCCCTTCACTATATGTCTTAATCCAGGGTTAAACCTCCTATTTTCCTTCCTTACTAGTCTACAATCCTCCCTAATATAGATTCTATGGGTACACAACTTAGGATCCAGACCCTTTGTATCATGATAATCCCATGCAAATGCTTGCTTGTGAGACTTAAGCAATTCTATTAAGGACATTTGTTGTTCCTGAGTGAGTTTACTATTAATGTTCAAACATTTATCTAGTGAAAGTTTTACTTGCTTAGTTAATTCCAACATAGATGCTTCACTAAAACATGGAATTTGCACTTCATGTGGCAGCAGTGTATGAAGCATATTTGTGGTTGCAATAAATTTGGGTGAATAGGAGATAGGAAGGATATTGTGCAGTGGACATGCAAGATGTGATGGACAACCAATTACTTTCTCATCTACTCCATAATAATTATGAATGATATTGAAGAGTAATCCATCCTCATCTTGAAGCTACATGAAATGATGCAGTCAAGGATGCATGGAACTCAAAGAGATATGTCCAATCCTTGCAGCATTAGTCACACAACAGAAACAACAAGCAACAATCAGGAGATATGAGAGATTAGCCTTCTTTATTATTATCAAAAAGATCATATACAATGGATCTAAAACATGCAATCATACATGCCTGATTACAATCACAAATCCTCACACAAACCTTAGCTACAACTACAGAAAGATAATATTATGAAATTTTCCCCTTTAGGAACAAATCCATAAGCTTATAAATCCTTTGCAAACATTAGGTCAGCCTAGAAAGATCACATTTCCCAATAAGAAAGAAAACATATTACAAATAATAGGTCAGGATCCAAATCATCAAGATCTGATTCCAATGAAATAAATATAAATTGTGATCCCTAAAGTAGGTTGGCAACAAATGTAACATCATTGATAAATGAGTCATTAAGATTCGGCAATCGAGAAAACCTTCGTAAGATCAGAAAACATGAAGACTAGTTGGAAACATGAAGAACATGATAGTCTCACCAATATTATACAAGAAATCATGCATGAAGTAACCAAATGATGCGTGAATCTAGTATATTTTCTAGCACAAATCCACAAACACGATGTAAGGATCGCAACCCCTGAACATATGCACAAAATGATCGCAGAAGAAACTACAAAGGTTGATCAAATAGGAAAATATGAAAACAAATATTTTTGGTTGATGCAAGATTGCCAAGATACCCAGATGCTCTTGCATCAGATGGGGCTGAAGGAAAAACCAAAATGGTCAACCTCAGCTTGAGAAATCCATGAAATATCTTCTACTATTTTTTCATTCCATTTTACAAGATACTCCATATACTGGTTACCTCTTGCACTTCTACCAACTTTGCTACCCAAACCTGCTCTATCTTATCCATATGCTTCTTAGGATATTGTTGTTCAATATATGACCCATCACTACTACTAAAATTTGATTCATGATACTCATACAAGTCTACAACATTGAATATAGGTGATATAACCATATCTTCTGGTAACTCCACTTTATATGCATTGCCGGAATCAAATCTCCTCAAGATATTACAAGATCCAAGTTTCTTCATCTTCAAATTGTTGTAAGTAGCAACAAGAAATATACCCTTCTTTAAGTACACCATGACTTCATTTCCTTCTTGTAATTCCTTATGTATTCATTTCATGTCTTCTCTATTTTTGTAAGTTTGATTCATCTTCTCCAAATGTTGTCTCACTCCTTCACGCAATGACTTCATAACTTCAAAAAATTATTCTCCTTCAGCACTCTTCTTAACATCATGACTGATATCTCTCAATTCTTCCACTCCCTTAGGATTAAAACCAGTAACAATCTCAAATTTTTTCTTCCATGTGCTCCTATTTAGTGAACTATTATAAGCAGAGTTAGTGAACTATTATATGAAAACTCTGTTTGATGCAAAACTAAATCTCAATTTCTTATCTTGTCTCCAACTAAAAACATGAACAAAATCCCTAAAATCTTGTTCACAATCTCTGTCTGTCCATCAGTCTATGGATGAAAAGTAGAACTGTACTTGAAATCATCCTTCATCTTCTTCCAAAGTGTTCTCCAAAAATAACCAACAAACCTGTTATCCCTGCTTGAAACAATGCTTTTAGGTAATCCATGTAATCTCACAATCTCCTTGAAAAATAGATCAGCTACATGTATTACATATGTAGTCTTATTACAAGGTATGAAATGTGTCATCTTAGAAAATCTGTCAAGTACCACAAAGATTGAATCATAGCCTCTCTGTGTCTTTGGAAAACTGAGTACAAAATCCATGCTGACATCTTCCCAAGGTCTTATTGGTACTATTTAAGGTGTATACAATCCCACATTCTGACTACTACCTTTTGCAACTTGACAGACTTTACAACCCTGAACAAAATTTCTCACATCCTTATGGACTTGTAGCTAAAATTATTTTTCACTTACCAAGGCTATTGTCTTATCAATGCCAAAATGTCATGTCAATCCTCCACTATGTTTCTCCTTAATTTGATCATCTCTCATATAACTTATGGGTATACATAATTGACTACCTTTGAATAAAATTCCATCCTAAATAAAATATTCTAACCGCTTACTTATATCTACAACAATAGGTTCTCTGCAAGATTTCCAAGGTTCAGTGAAGTATGGGTCATCCTCATACAATATTTTCAGCTCATCAAA
This sequence comes from Thuja plicata, assembly GCA_018584345.1. Lineage (NCBI taxonomy): Eukaryota > Viridiplantae > Streptophyta > Pinopsida > Cupressales > Cupressaceae > Thuja > Thuja plicata. The sequence continues at coordinate 1,859,236 of MU223997.1, forward strand.
ACCCAATACTACATTCTTCATTTTAGTCAACAAATCTCTTCTCCTACTCAAGGAATCAAAAACTCTATTTGACATAGCACTTTTATGTTTCAACACAAATGTATAGCTCTATATGAGCTCCACCCATCTCATATGTCTCTGATTTAACTTACCCTAGGTTGCTCAAGTACTTCAATGCTTAATGATCAGTTGATGTAAAAACTCCCTAGGTAACAAGTAATGTCTCCATTTCTTCAATGCTCTAATTATGGTATAAAATTCATGATCGTACATTAAATACTTTCTTTTAGCATCATTCAAATTTTTAGTAAAATATGCAACAAGCCTCCCTTCTTGACTCAAGACAGCTCCAATTGTATTTCCACTAGCATCACGGTCTACTTGAAATATCTTATTGAAATTAGGTAAAGATAACATCATTTGTTCTGCCACCTTCTACTTCGGTAATTCAAAACTCCTATATGCTTTATGTGTCCACTTGAACTCCTTCCAATCTCCTCTCATAGTTTCAGTTATCGGTCCATAAATTGAACTAAAGTTTCTGATGAACTTTTGGTGAAGCATAGCCAACCCATGGAATGATCTTACCTCTCCAACATTCTTCGGTGTAGGCCACTCAACAATGGCTTTCACTTTCTCAGGATCTATCTTTAGTCCTTCAACAGATATTATAAATCCCAAGTATACTAACTTTTCTTTCATAAAAGTAAACTTTTTTATTTTGATTAGCAACTTTTCTTCTCTTAATTTCTACAACACTTGTCTAACATGCATCAAATGCTCCTCTTTGCACTTACTAAAAATCAATATATCACCCAAATACACAATGAAAAACTTACCTAAGAATCTCTTTACAACTCCATTCATTAGTTTCATGAAAGTACTAGGTGCATTAGATAATCCAAAAGGCATTACCAGCCACTCATATAATACTTCATTTTTCTTGAATGTAGTCTTCCACTCATCACCTTCTCTAATTCTAATCTGATGATATCCACTCTTCAAATATATCTTGGTGAAATACCTAGCTCCACTCAAACAATCCATCAAATCATACATCCTTGGAAAAGGAAACTGATACTTAACTGTGATTTGGTTGATGGATCTAGAAAAAGTGTACATTCTCCATTGTCCATCTTTCTTAGGTGCTAAAACTACAAGCACTGCACATGGACTCAGACTTTCTCTGATCAATCCTTTCTCCAACAAATCTTGCACTTTCCTATTGAGCTCCTTATTCTCTGTCGGTGTCATCCTATATGCTACTTTGTTAGGCAAACAAGCCCCTGTTATCAAATGCATACAATGGCTAATAATCCTCACAGGTGGTAATCCATCAGTAATATTATCTGATATGATGTTTGCATTCTCATTCAACAATCCCGTGATTTATTTTGGATGTTCTTCTTCTAACACAATCTCCTTAGACTTCTTAGGTACTAAATAAAAACACACATTATTATGCCTCATGCCATCCAAGTACTTCCTGCAATCCACTAAACAAATTCTTGCATTGGTACACACTTCACTCTTAAGGGGTTCTTCTAAAGATAAAAAATTTTGCTTCATTCCATTAGCAACAATGGTGTATACATTCTTCCTACCATCATGTATATCTTTCTTATCATACTCTTATGGTCTACACAACAAGATATGACACATATTGATAGGCATAATGTCACACAAAACCTTGTCATAATACTTCCCAATCTTGAATCTAACTAGGCATTGTTCACTTACTGTACCTTGTGTTCATCTTATATCCATGAGATCTAATAGGTTTTAGGATGCTTCAACCTCTGCAACTTAATTTTGTCAACCAACCCCTCCAAGGAAAGATTGTCAAAAATTGCCACTGTCTATGAAAACATTGCACACCTTGTCTTGTACCTTGCATCTGGTTCTGAATAAATTCTTCCTTTGTAAAGGTTACATATCTTTCTCTCCTTGGTATAGGGTTCTCTAATTTATCGAGGTTGATCCATCCTCTACTTGGTTGTTTTTTATTGATCTAGAGAACTCTTCTTCTACAAATTTTGTTCACCTACTTCCTTTTTCCTTCTTCTTAGAGTTTCCTTGTTTGCATTTAAAGGCTCGGTGTCATGCTTCTCCACATTTGAAATAAGTGTCACTGAACTTCCTTCTTTCACCACTACCTTTTCCTTAATTGTGATAGGAAAACCTATCATTCAACCTGTAGAGATCATTATCCTTAGTTTCTGACTCACTTATGCCCTGATCTGCAAAAGATCTTCCTTCTCCAACATTAGTACTGAATTAGCCTCTCTGAAATCTTCCTCATCTAGCTCTTTTCCTTTTCTAATGCCTCCGGTTCAACTTTTCTTCATCCTTCAAAGCTCACTTGTAATCTTCTTCTACACTCCTAATCAATATTAGACTAATTTCATCCTATATTACACCCTTAAACCATTAAGGTAGCGAGAAACTTGTTTAGATTCATCATCTACATTACCAAATCTAATATTCAATGTATAAAACTCCTCAGTATAACTATTAACACTTAATTCCCTTTGGTTCAAGTTATGCATCTTGCGAAATAGACTTACTTGGTAATCCTCAATAAAAAACTTAGCTTTTAATTTATTCACCATTCTATCCCAAGATTTATTCAACATTAGGCACACAACGGAAACAAAAAGCAACAACATGGAGATATGAGAGATCAACCTTCTTTATTATTATCATAAAGATGATATACAATGGATCTGCAACATGCAGTCATACATGCCTGATTACAATCAGAAATCCTTACAAAATCCTTATCTAAAGCTATAGAAAGATAATCTTATGAAATATGCCCCTTTAGGAATAAATCCATAAGCCTATAAAGCCTTCGCATTAATTAGGTTGACCTAGAAAGATCACATTTCCCAATAAGAAAGAAAATATATTACAAATAATAGGTCAGGACCCGTATCATTAGGATCTACTTCCACTAAAATAAATATGAATCATGATCCCTCAAGTAGGTCAACCAAAAAATTAACATCATCGAGAAATGAGCCAATAAGCTTCAGCAATCAAGAAAACCTTTGCGATATCGGAAAACATGAAGACTGGCTGAATATATGAAGAATAGGAGAGTCTCGTCAAGAATCTAGAACTCATGCATGAAGTAACCAAATAATGTATGAAGCCACAAACACATTGTAAGTGTCGCAGGCCTTGAACATATACATAGAATGATCGCAGAAAGAACCACCAAGGCTGATCAAACAGGAAAATACAAAAACAAATATTTTTTGTTGATGCAAGATTGCCAAGATCCCAAGATGCTCCAGCATCATGAAAGGATCCCTATCTATCATCATATGTTGTATGATTGAATTAAATTCTTCTATTTCTTCCCCTATATTTGGCCACATTGGTTGTTCCAAATCAAGTTGAGGTTGTGCTAGAGGATAAAGAGAAAGATTTTTAGTATTCAAACCATAAAAAATAGACATGTCTCTCAACCTACAACCTATAAAGGCACCTTTTATATCCAACCAGGGTCTTCCCAAAATAATAGGATATCCTCCTAGTGTTTCTTTAGGAGAAAGAATCATAAAGTCGGTGGGGGTTCCCAAGAAACTAAGGTTACTACACGATCCTCTATCAAACCATAAATTTTAATAGTATAACTATCTACTAGTTGCAAGATAGTAGGTGTAGGGATCAAATTAGTGATATTAAGATATTGCATGATATCTTTTCATCACATTGATAGTTGAACATAGATCTATTAAATATTTTTTTGCCTTGGATTCCATTAATAAAAACCCTAACCATAGGACTACCAGGGTCAGAGTAATTAGGGATGATCACCTTTTCAAGCATTAAATTATCTATCTAACCCACTACATGCACTATTTGTGGATCCTTTTTATTTCTTCCAGGTTTCTTTAAACAAGCCTTTTTTATGTCTTTGTTGTAAATTTGGACATCTTTTATGGCCTGGAAAAATGAATCTTAACACAAACAAGCTTCAATTGGTCTATAAGATCAAAAAAAAATTCCTTCTTCTGCTCTTTCATTTCCACCACTAACCTTTGAGAGAATGGAGGCATTGTATCAGACTTTTGGGGAAGTCCAGACTCTTTCATCTGACTTGGTTGAATAGGTGGTTCAGGAAAACTATCTTGCTCTACTTCTTCTCCAGGTAATTCAGTTATGACTGGTGGAGAAGGTTTAGGAAAATTTGTCCCTAATCTGAGATGTATATCACTTATGCTAATAGCATATTCAGGTTATTAATTTGGAACAGCAAAATAGACAGGTTGGTGTTGTGGCTTGTTACTAGGATTAGGGACAGGTTGTACTGGTAGTTGAGTGGGCTTAGGTGCATTAGCACTAGTAGTAGGAGGTGACATTAAGGTTGGTTTTTGGGGTTGATAAGGTGGCTATAAATAACTATTTGATTGATTTGGCCATTAATGTTGACCCCCTCTCCATTGAAATGTTTACTGTGAATTACCCTAGTGTGATTTCTATGTGCCTTGAGGTTGTGGCCAACCTCCTTGGGGACGTTGTCAGTTCCCTTGAGGAGGTTGCCACAGAGTTGAAGGAATCGGGTAGTTTGGCTAGGTATTATGAGGGTTATTTCAAGATGGTGAGGGATAATTTCCATAACTTTTTGGATAAGAAGGTTTCCACTAACTATTAGGAGCATAAGAATTTGAATAAGGACCACTAAAAGATAATGGTTCTGGTGGCATACCTTTTCTTGGATCTCATGGCCCCCTTTGTGAAATATAGAAAATTTTCTCATCATCTCCTTCAACTGGCTTGAACTCTAGTAGAAGATGATGTTTGTCAATATTGGCAACCATCTTGCATCTGTAGTCCTTTTTTTTTCTGCAATGAGGACAATATTCTTCCAACATTGCATCGGTCTCCTCATGCTTCTTATTTGATTGAATTGTATCTACTTGAGTAGCCATATTATTTGTGATTTCCTCTTTTAAGTCTTTGAGAAGATGAGTTATCTCCATTCTTGAAACTCCATTAGTGGAGGTTTTACCCATACTAGATTGGTAACCTCTTCCTTTTTTGATAGCTACTCTGGAGTAAGTCTGGCATATCTTCCTAATGTCATCCCAAGGAGCTTGAGAGATATATCGTCCTCCTTTGAAGTCTACGGCTTCTATTAAACTTTCATTAATCCATCTGAGGAAGACAAAGTTTTGAGACTCTTCATTCAGTGCATGATGTGAGGATTTTTGCAGACTAAACAGGAACCTTGAAATATAATCTTCAAAACTCTCATCTTCCATTTGTTGCATCCTAAAGATATCATCTCTTCTCATATCATCATATCTAAAATAATCTTTATACTTCTCAAGAAATTTTGTTTTCATTTCATCCCAAGTGTCTACAAAATTTCTACCTAAGCTCATAAACCATCTTAACCCAAACTCCTTCAAGGTAGTAGGGAATAATTTAATCTTGTGAGCATCAGTAGTGTAGTCATAGCTTCTATAGAGGATATAAAATTCAAATAGAAAAATGTTTGGGTCATCTATTACTAGTCCATAGAACTTAGAAAGAACATAAGTGGGGATGTTCTTGAGGTTATCAACTTCATTCTAGTCAGTGATAGGAAATGGGAAAGTTGGGTGATTAGGTCTATTTTGGGCAGCCATCCTTGCTTGATAGGGTACCAAGGAAAGTAGATTTTCAAACAGATTTTGCACAACTAGGTCTTCGAAGGAAGTTCCAAAACTACACAAATTTGCAAATATGTCAACTAAAGGATTTATGTCACCTTCTTCTTCTTATGGATGATTTTATAACTCCTCTAACTAGTTATCAGGATAAGGCTCATTAGGAAGAAATCTCCCTAGAGAAGATATATTCCTACCTCTATGCATGCAGTGTTAACTCAGTGACAAAAAACTTACACAAAAATTATTGAAATAATGGTGGGTCATTACTTTATCAGAGAAAATGTTATGCTAAAAACAAGCTTCTACACTATTGGAAATAAATAACAAAGAATGACTCCAAATAACTCCCTATTTTGACACCATCTCTAGAAATAACACCAAAAATATTGGTCTCCTTTAATGGTTTTAATAAATAGGACCTAGAACCATAAATTATGGATTGGATATCTATGCTAAGTAGTTATCTCATCCCCATGAAGGCTCATTTTCTATCATCTCAGGGACGTATACTTAAAATGGGATAGTACTATATGTGCACTAGGGAATCAATTGTAACCATGCTATCTATGACTAAAAAGGAAATGGTATTGAAAGTAAAGTGCATACAAAGTACATAACTCAAATGCTTAACTGAAGCTATCATCTAAACTAAACTCAAATGCATAACAGCAATATAATCCATGACAAACAAACAGGAAACTTCTCTGTATATTTTGGTTGCAAGAACAGTCACAAGATGGAGTTTTCAGTGATTGTAGGAATAAACAATTGTCAGGACAGCAACTAACTACTGCATGAAAACTAACTACAGAACACAAAGATTTGAATCCTCACCAAGTGGGTCCCCTTGAATGAGTCTTCCCAAAACTCAACTAAGATGTTGCAAACTAGTATATCATTTTGTTTATCCAAAAGTGATGGTGTAACACAATAGAGTTGAAACTGTTCTCAGTAAAACTAAAAATTGAAATTATAATATTTGAGATTCTAACCTTCTAAGAAGTGATAATCAAACTTTATTTAAAGCAAGAAGAATTATAACTAACAACAATTTCACTCCCAAAACATTAGCAGGACATAATTTATTATAACATAAGAGAAAGAAGGAAGTTATGCTCTGAATAGGAAACAATCAAATTGTTTATGTTGTTGAGAAAATCTAGCATAACGGATCCCCCTAGATCTACTCTACCACAAGTATGAACACTAAAGTCTCGTTATTACTCCACACAAGATATAAATAATCAGTTGTCGGCTCCTTCAAGGTTCATCTTAGCGTGACTTTGTCTTCAACCAGTTAGTTGGCATGAACTCCCACATTGTAAAGCTTTGACCATTGTTGCAACTTCATTAATTCCTGCATCATGATATTAGTGTGTACAAAACAAAGGCATA
>MU223997.1:1888977-1909045 GCA_018584345.1 Thuja plicata
TCTTTTAATCGCTATACATTTCCTCATACCCTTAAAATATCAAGAGACTTCGCGACTGAGGGCAAATATACCTTAGTCTCCTTATCGCTTGATCCCTTTCCTTCATCTGGCGACCTCCCGACAACCAGTAGCTTTCTGACAGATGTCATCTTTTCTTTCGTCCTCTTTGTGCATTCTGGAAAGCTGAGTAATCTTTCTGATCTGGCGACATCCCGACTGAGGGAAATCACTTAACATGAAACCGTTAGTCACTGAGTCATGACTGTTATCCCTTAACCGTCAAATATTACGAGACCCCACGACTGAAGAAAGGCCTTTAACTGTTTGAATGTCCTGATCCAGCGACAATGCAACATGAAGTGAATCGCGAAGTCGGAAGATATTTCTTTGACCTGTTGACTCTTCTCGCGATCACCCGACTGAAGGTGGGTCCCGTTCCTTTTAAAGCTCATAACATGATGTTCCAGCGACAACCCGACCAAAAGGAAATCGCTAAGTCTCGAGACACTGATGGAATATTCGATTTCTTAACGAGACTATGCGACACAAGGTAAAAGCAAAGTCGGGAGATGTTTTAGCATATTCGTTCTGGGTTAAGCGATCAAGCGACCTGACTTAAAGCACATGCCTTTAGTGACTGAAAAAGGTAACGAAGAAATAGAAAGACATGGCTAAGGGTTTAAAAATACATCGTTTAATACTTGGTTGCTAGGGTTTATCAGGGTTTTGACAATTTGGCAAGGAATAAGTATGAGCACCTGAAAATTTTCAGAGGGGAGGGCAAGGAACCAGGCATTTTAGCAAAAACACGAAATACAACCAACACACCCATAGTTGCAAACTCACTAAACCAGGTTGTATCTTTTCATTATCCCTTGAATTGTGATAATTTTCAATTTGAATATGATGTCAAGGGTTATAAAACATGTTTGTGGATTAATCATGATCATAGAGAGTTTCCTCAACTTTTGATTTTGTATAATTTATACCCAGAATTTGAACAAATCTTGCCTACATTTTATTTTTCTAAGTACAAAGACGGGTTTGCATTCCTTAGAACTATAGGGAGTGTGTTATTACTACTGCATGTAATGAAAAATCAATTAATTTTCAACTCATGCTTTTTGTTCTAAGTTTTCTGTACATAATTTGACTTTAGTTTTAATTAGGTAGGTTTTAGTTAGTTTCCTTTTGTGTTTTAGTGGTTAGTTTTGTTTCTTGTTTCTTGTTTGTCGGTGTGTTTGTCTTTGTTCCTTGTTACTTGAGTATTTTTTCTTCTTTTTGTTTGTCATTCTTGGGGTAAGTGAGTTTTTTTGGGGTTGTCTCCCCATCCGGTGAAGCCTCCATCTAGGTTTGACAAGAGGCAGGGTTGTTTCTTGGTTAGAATATGGCCAGGGTTGTTTTCTTGGTTAGAGTCCTTATCATTGACATTTTGTTGGCCAAAGTTCTTTCTACAATGTTCCAAGATTATTTTCTACTAGTAATTTCTCGATTCTTAATGAATACACTCAAATAATAAATGCTTGAGTGAGACATACTTGTGAGTAGTCTCGAGATAGAGCGTTCCCTAAGCCAATCTTTGAAGAATTTATTTGAGATTTCAACCCCTCTAAGGAGTGTTAAAACTCCCCAGTTTTGGAATAAAGCTACGAAAATTGCTAAATGCTCAAGGACAGCTAATATTCCCCAAAGAGAAAAATATTATGCAAACCGGAAAGGGGGTCATTCTAGTAACCTCCATCGGGGCTATGGATGCCCGAATGGCAGTGGAGAAAGTCTAAGAGAAAATCAAAGGAAACTCTATAGGGGCTATGCATGTCTGACTAGTAGCAGAGCCATGCCTAGAAGATCTTCAAAGGCTTGTGCTAAAATAGATTGTTCTGACCCAAGTCTTCTCGTGAGGTTGTCAAGCTTGTGCCCAAGGAATGAATTCACGTTGCACACACATTGGGGAATCATTAACAGGAAGAGTCCCACGAATATTGCAGACATAACTAGTAATCTCAGGTGTTATGATTTGTATTCCAATCTTGAAGATAGTTTTGACGATGTTTGCTGATGAAGAAATACCTTGGTCATTTCTCCTTTTGTCAGTGCTATTTTTTGTTCCTCACAACTCATGCCCTACTTGCCCACTTGGACAAGTGAGGACCCCCTCTTTCCTTTTTTTCGCCTTGTGTTTCCTCGCTTTGGTAGGTGTTAGAGGTTTTCATGATCTAAGCCTCAGGGAAGTCAGATTGTGAAGGAATTCCCGATACTTCGAAGCTTGAATGATGAAGTCTCATTTTCCCTCCCTTTTGTTTTCTTTTTTCCTTTTTTGTTTTTTTCTTTTTTGCTCTTTTGTTTTTGAGCTTTCGTAGTTTTGAGGGTTTGAGGATGGTAATGGCCTTCAAAGTACGTGATCCCCAAAACCCCAATTTTCCCTTGAGAATTTTGAAGAAATAGTTGAAAGTCAATTTTGGGCTTTCGGGGGTTCCCAAGACCTTTGTCCCCCAAAATGGGTCTAGGGCCTCGACACCCCCAACCTTCGAAACTTTGAAATTTTTGGGCATCATTTTCGAAAAGTTTCATTTTTCGGGGATCATCTTGGAAAAGTTTCATTTTCGGGGATCACCTTCGAAAAGTTTTATTTTTCGGGGATCATCTTCAAAAAGTTTTATTTTCAGGGATCATCTTCGAAAAGTTTTATTTTTGAGGATCACCTTCCAAAAGATTTTTTGGGAATGCCAACACCCTCGACCTTTGAATGCTCAAAATTTTCAGGGATGAAGGTTTTGGGGATCACCTTTGAAAAAAAAAATTTGGGGATGCCAACACCCCTGACCTTCGAAAGCTCGAAACTTTTGGGATGAAGGCCTCCAGATTACCTTCAAAAATCTTTTTCAGGAATGCCACAACTGACCTTCGAAAGGTTTTAGGGATGCCGCACCCCTGATCTTCGAAATTAAACTTGATGATTGATGCACTTAGTTGGATCTAAGGGAGATAAACTATGTGCTCTTGTTCAAAGTGTGATGGTGATGGTACATTTAGCTAGTTTTCTTTTGGTTCTTCATTAATTTATTTATTGCTCTTAGTTGGTTCAATAAATTTTTGAATGGTTTATTGACGCATGCCCATTGTGCAGAAGGAGATATGAAGACCCCAAACATCAACGAAATTAATGAGGCTATGAACACCTTGAGAACTACCTACCCAGAGGTTGTGGCATATCTTTGAATCTGTGGAGATAAAGTTTGGTATCTTTTTTATGGTTTTGCATTTGCTAACAAGTGAGAAATACAGGAGTAAAGAGCAGCCACATTTTCACTGTGGTAGCAATTTTTTGGGACAGAGATTCTTCTTCTAGATGTTGGTTTTCTTGTCTTCATTCATCTCCATGATCGTGCAAGTTGTAAAGCTCGGTTTTGTTACAGTTAGAACTCAGAGAAAATGCACAAAAAGTGAATCTAGGCGAGTTCAATTCCAACTGCTCAAATTGGAGCTTCATCCAGTGATTTTAGGGCACATATATGCATGAACGAAGGTCATTTTGAGTTGTAAACTCATTGTCGATCTGTTATGTAATAATTTAGGAGTAGTTTATGGAGTTAAAGAGTTGTTTTATTTTTATTTCACCCAAAAATAACGCCCAGAAACCTTACTTGCGGGTTTCACAAATTGAAAATGTAAAATCTATTTAAACTTTATTTTTTTGTGTAATAAGGTAGGAGATTTGTTTATTTGAACGAAATAGACATGTGGTTTTGCATTCTCAGTGTACATTCCTGTTGACTTGTGAATTTGAATAAAAATTCATATTCAAAAGCCATATGTATGTTCATAGCATTTACCCAGCAATTTGTTTAATTGGTATTAGTTGTAATGTACTTGCTTGTTGTGGTAGATAGTTTGATTTGGTCACTTCTATTGGTGCCTTGGAGGATAATTTTGTCTTGCATATGCACATGGATTGTATGGTTGTGCAATTCGTTGAAATTTGAGAAATCTTTTATTCTTTTTTCCTTTGAAGATTGAACTGTGAATTTTATAAGTTGGGGATGTCTAGCTTACAATTTCATGGTTATGTGATTGAATCTAAACTTCTTTATGCAAGCTAAGTATTTGAATGGTTGACATCCTTAAATGTTGTTTGTTATTTCATTTCTTTGAAATCTCTCATTAACCACCCTCATTTTTTTCCTTTTCTTTTTAGATCTGATTAGTTTAGGAGTGAATTTTCAACAACTTGTTATTAATCAGATTTTTCATGTTTGCAAGTTTTATTGTTGATATAGTGCTAAAAGTGTCCAATCTTGTGCAATAGGTGATTGGAGCAGCCTGCTCATATATTGTTATCTTATTTGTTGATATCCTTGTGCATTTAACAATTTGTTTACTTGATTATCAGCAACCTCTTGTAGAGATATAGCTACATATGTCACTACCTCTTGTAGAGATATAGCTACATATGTCACTGAGTTATACATCATTGTCGTGACTTGACACAAAGGGACCTTGGGGTTATCAATCCCTTGAAGTTGGTTTCCTTTCCGGAGAGGTGGTGCATTTGGTGTTCTACCTGCATGGTTTAGAGTGTGTCAAAACACCCCCTCAACAATACTAACGGTTGCTCATGGCTGCTCCATTGATGTGCATTTTCTATTGCACGTCAGTCCATAAAGCTAGAAACACCACCACTTTAAATTGAAGTTATTTATGGGTCTAGTATTTTACATTCCTATGATTTGTATTTCAACAATATAGAGATAGATATATTTGTTTTCAAAAAGTGTATTGGTTGTAATAGCACATGATGTGAATGTTATATAGTCCTAATAGTAGCAAAAATCAAATCCACAACATCATCAAATGTATCAAGAGCCTTTGTCACAAGTTGCTCGAAGTTCATACACCAATACAGTTGGGAAGTAAAGCTTGGCAAGATAAGGTTTGGAAAGGAGGAAAATTGAAACTAATTACATGGATAATTTGGTTATGCATTGAAGATAGTTACAACCAGTCAACTCAACATGGTTACACCTTGTGAAGTCTCTTTGGGATACTTCAAAAGATGATGCAACATTACATAGATGCAGAGTCAAGGTTTGGTATGCAGTTCGTCATGACATATCATTTTAGCATCGGGATTTTGGAGTTGCATGTTTGCACTTGCTTGAAAACAAGCAATTTTTGGAAGGGAGAACTTGTCACATTCATTTTTTAATATTTTCCGAAAATAGCACTTAAAATTTTAAGTCCAACTATCTAAAAATAGTAAGTTAGGACCTACAGATAAAATTAAATTGGTCAAATCAGATTTAATGACATATATATAATGTCATTTGAAATAATGTACATGTCAAAAGTCAGTAGTATAGGATTGATGAAGAGCATCTTTGGTTGTTGGAGAAAGAAGACAAAGTTGGACAAGTAGCAGTTTGGAATAAGAATGCTAGAAGGTGGTGTACAAATGGAAAAATGAGTTACAAATTTGGCACAACTTCTCATTTTGGGTGCCCAAATTGGTGTTGGATGTTTTTTTATTTATTTGTGTTGGTTTGCATTTGTATTCATCCTATCTTGTCATTTGAACAAGCTAATGTTGTTTCCTTTAGAGGGTAGTTAACCAATGAAAGTGAATCCTCAAGACTAATGAAATAGAGAGATTTGAAGCTTAAGGCAGTGGTCCAAAGAGCCAATTGTATTTGTGCTGAAAGGCTTTGTAGTTGCTCCATTTCTTTGAGCATTTTGAAGGTGTTTGTAGGAGTTTGGAGCCCATATTTTAGGATTAGGAGTTTCAATTTGTATTGATATTTATGACAACATATATTACTATTGTTGGAGTTTTATTTCAAATATTTTTTTGTTGATAAGAATAAGTGCGAGGGGTTTGTAGAGTTTATTGAAGCTCCCAATTTGCGGTTATGTTTGATGTAATTTGCAACAGAGCATTAATGGTTATTATCTGATGTATTTAGCAACAAATTTCAATTTTTCATTCTAATAATGTAATATCGACTGAGTGCGGGTGATAAAGTGAGATTTGTGATAGGGACGAAGAAGTACTTATAGAATTTCCTAGGGCAAGTATTTATTACTATGGCCGTTTTATCCTTTTCCTGTTATTTTATGCCCGTTAACTTTTCTATGGCTCTATATTTTGGCCTTTTATTCTTATCTACCTACTTTACAATACATTATGATATAATTATGCGGAGATGCTAACGTCAGGTAATCGGTATTAGTGTTTGACGGTATAGTCCTCCGAAATGGTGTCCTTATGATAGTTTGTTTGTGTGTTGCCTCTTTCATGCATATGAGTGCCCTTTTGGCCACCTTAGGACTTATCTCGAATCTCCAGGATCTAGTTTACCCTTTGTGTATTCTTGAATCTTAATAGTGGTAGGTGTATTTCTAATTTGTAGGTTAGAGACACGAGGTTTGAGCGGTTTCTAGCTATTTCTCATCATTTTAGGATGTTGTGTTTTGTTTTGCAAAGGTTGGGAGGTTTGATTGTGTATTAGGAATGCCCTCCACAGTCCATAAACCCTTTGAGATGTTAAATCTTGTTCTCCTTAGCCTCAAGAAGTTCATCACTATCAGTACTATCATTGTTACTGTCCAGTTCTATTTGTCCAGAACTATTAGGATTGAGAGAGCTACAAAAATATCTACATTTCTCGAATGACATTTATCAATTAATGTACCCACTATTTTGTATGTGACAAGTAGGAGGTATTTTTTAGAGTGTCAAATTATGAAGGCGTCACTAAATCTGACTCTAAACAAATGCAGTTGTATCCCAACACATCATAATTTGTGTCAATAAGAACTTCTATTATAATATGGAATGAGCTCTTGCTGCTTTGTACATATTCTATTTTTCTGCCAAATAGCTCCATTCCAAACAGTGTTTGATGGGCAATCTATTGTGGTGGGTAGCACTCCCATGGGAAATAATTGAGCTTAAACTGTACTTAATACCAATAGTTATTTTCTGGCCACCCTTCATTCAAATTCGGTCCCCTATACCCTTTCGTGGGTGATTCCATGCATTCTTTGCAAAAAAGATTTCCTTGCTTTTTATTCCAATTTACTAATTCCTTTGCAGCCAAAGGACAATAGTTGTGTTGATGCTCTAAAAAGTCACATCAATAGTAATCTTTTTATCTCTAGTAGGGTTAGAATCCCTCTTCCCATGATGGAGATTTAGCAAAGCCTGTTCACAGTTCGGATTTTGAAGAAGAGGCATTGGAAGTATAAGAATGCCTCAAGAAACATGCTTTAGTTTGCAGTTCTCATAGAATATGGCTGGGTTTGATGGATTTTAGCAATTAGGTCCCAAAATCTTGGAAGCCCTTTCTAAAGGAGAAAACATTCATTGGCCCTTGCACAAAAGGTTTCTTCATTGCCATGCGTAATTCAATTAAGGCCCAAGATGTGATAATATTAAATAGCCCTCCATCTTGGGATAAAGCTCTCGTGTTTAAGCGACTCTGCAAAGAGCAAACAAGAAATGGAACTGTTTCAAGAAAGTGCACTGCATATTTTGAATACCATTAAAACAAGAAATGGAACATCTCTCCTAACACCCTCAACAATTTATCTTGACACTGTTATCAATATCAAAAATCTCAATAGTGGTTTTGGGGCAGTGTGTAAAATTATCATAAATGATCTTCAGAAAATGATAAATATTAGCTTCTAGTCTCCCATTGAAATTGAAGGGCATGTAAGATTTAAATTTACCATGGGAAGGGGAAAAATAGCCAGTAAAGGGATTTAATTTAAATTATAAGATGACCATTATACCTGAGTGTTCCAAGAAAGTGCACAATATAGTTTTTCTATCAGCAAAAAAAAATTTAAATAAACAAAATGCCTGTCCTATGCCCTCGACAACTTATCAGACACAGAAATCAGTATCATAAATCTCAATAAAGGTTTTGGGACAGTTCACACAGACAACCATCTCCAAGTAAAATTAAATTAAACAACTTTCGCAAAATGACATGAATCAGCATTTTTCCTCCCACTGAATGAATACACATCTAAGATTCCTATTCAAATTTATAGTGGGAAACGGATAAAAGCCAGTACAGGGGTTCAAGTTTAAAATGACCATTATGCTTGAGTCTTCCAAGAAAGTGCAATTAGCAAAATAAGAACTCGAATATCTGTTCTAAAACCCTCAAAACTTTATCAGATATAGAAATCAGTATGATAAATTTCAATAATGGTCTTAGGCTAGTTCACACTAACTACCACCTCCAAGTAAATTTAACATAAATGATTGTCACCAAAATGATATAAATTAGTTCAAATGACACTTTAAGGTTTAAATAATTGCTTGTAAGTACCCAACAAACAAAAAAAAATCCCCTCAAATCTTATTTAAATTTACTGGCATGTGCAAAATGACCCTCCATGTACTTGAAAACAAGCAGATATATTGAAATCCAATTATATTGGTATCAAAAAATACCCTTCAAAAATTTACAGCAAATACATGATATGGCACGAAAAAGAAAGCCTGATATTTATAGAAGAAAATATACACACTTGCAAAAATAGTAAAATTGCACCAGATTAGTCCCGCAAATCTGAAGCAACTTCTAGAGGTCATCCATGAAAATATATAACGGAAAAAATAGGAAACACTGAAGTGAGTAACAAGAAGTAAAATCTTAGTACCTGGCTATTGTTGAGCAATGTTTTTGGGCAAATATCTTTTGTTAAATAATAATAATAAACACTAATAAATTAGAAATAAAAATATGCAATACTTTTTTTCTTAAACTTCTAAAATCTCTATATAGAGTCACCAACATGAAACCAAATCTATATTCTCAAAAATATAGATGGCTATCTAAAATACTTTGAGTTGTCTTGCATTACAAGAGACTCCGTCACAAACTCTATATAAAGTGGAACAACAAATATTGACACCTCCATGAAATATGATTTCCATGAATTTAATGACATTTTAAAGAATGTCCTGTAGTGCATAAATCTACAAGACGGATGCCTCCAACCATCCTTTCATTTTATCATATTTTAAAATTTTACACATTCACGACTTATTGCATTGTGTGCCATAAGTTGCGAAGGAACGCGGAGTTGATAAAAAGATTGATCTTCAAGGTTCAGAGAAGAATGAACATGCATTCATCTTTCCTGAAACTTCTGTTACACTCTTTCCGTTGGAAATGATTGAAGCTTCTTCAAAGAGTTGTAAATTATACTTACAGCAATACTGAAACCCTAGATAGAAGTGTCATAGGGCAGAGAATCTTCAGATCTACATGCATAGCCACTAGTTTCTTGTGCAACCTTTTCCCACACACTGGCTATCTTCTCTGCATATCCTACCTGCAAATCAACATATGAATTCCTTCCTAAATGGCAGCAGATAATACAAACCCTAAGTCATTGAATCACTAACTATAAGACTTTAAATATCTGTCATATATCCAGAAATGGATGATAGTAAAATCAGCATCATCTGCAATTTTGAATTTTTGAGAGAAGCAACTGTTGTTGGTGTTCTGATGAGATTTTAGTGGTTACAAAATTTGAGCTTACAATTAGCATTAACAGTAACTCTCTTCATAGTTAAATAACATCAAATATCATCTATATTTTATGGTGAATAAAGTTTCTTTGAGCAGGCCATACAATATTTGCATTGAATTTTATCCAACATAGGCTGATAACTTGCACAAGTTCAACATATTACTGCTTTCGATTAGCAAGGTAGTGACCTAAATTGAAGCATGGATGAATCTCTCGTGTATTTCTAATAGAAAACCATTTGGAAAATTTAAGGCCACATAGCATTTTAATGTGCAAATGATTGTTTGTTCATTTTGGTGCATACTGGATTAATTTATTTCCGTTTATCTCGTGATATGTCCGATCAACTTGGGATCTGTAAATTTGTAGCACAGTCAAAATAAAGAAGCTCCATACAGTTTGAAGAGAAATTTGGTGGAAGACATAAGTTGCAACTTGTAAAACAATCGCCCTGCAAATGATTTACAGAATACACCAGGCACTGGTATCATATATGACTGAAGGCATGGTTTACTCCATATTATTTTGTTGACAACTTTACATTGATCTTGTCATGTACCCTTTCTAGAATAGGATCTCATAGTAAATAATTAAAAAAAATATAATAAATAAATAAACGGAAAAAAATAATAACAAATTATGATACAATTTATCATTAAACTAATTATTGATATAATAAAATAAGAATATAATATGTTAACTAATATAATATTACATTCATGGATGAATATAATAGATAATAATAACGAAGTAAAATATTATCATTAATATAATATATATATATATATATATATATATATATATATATATATAAACATAAANTATTATCATTAATATAATATATATATATATATATATATATATATATATATATATATCAACATAATCAAATGATAATATAATATACAATATATATTTAAATACCATGACAATCAATTAAGACAAAGGAGCGATTGACATATACCATATATCAAACATTATATAACCTGTAATATATTTTAAATATATAATAAAAATATAAATTAAATATATATCCCAATATAAAATATACAATGACAAAGTAATCAAAACATGAGGCATCGCGACCATTGAGGAGAGTCACCAGCCGCCAAAGAGACAACCACGCAGATACAAGTAGGGAGTCCGAAGACAAGGAATGGAAATCAGAAAACGCATTACTTCTTTGTGAATCATTGGCAGATCGTACATCATCATTACCATTTCATGGTAAATTGCAGAATCAACTAAAGCAGGAGAATACATAAAATGCGTTTGAGTACTGGAATAAATCAAAGGGCGGACTCCTATTCCCACTACCAAGGGTTTATCAGACTTCTTTAATTAATACCATAGATGCAGTCATACGCCCAATACAAGCCAATATCGATACTGGTCATTTATTTGAGGCAATCACAATATACAGTATATGTTTCACCGTAAGTTATCAATTCAAACAGAAGGAGATACAAGTGTTACTTATTTTTTGGCCCCGGGCCAAAAATAGCCTTATCCATAGGCCTAAGTCTGAAAGTATTCTATTGCAAAATTTTAAGAGTCAAAGGGAAGTTACGTGTTTTTCAACATTTTCACAAGTACCTTTAAATGTGTCAAAAAGGTCATTGTTTTTTATCCCAAGTTTTTCTTAAATGTCAATGTGCTTTGATTTCCTTATGAAAGTGTATTGTTATAAACATCAAAGGGAAGGGAAGTCACGTAGGGCCCTTTTTAGTTTTGGAGGGAATATTAAAAAAGAGGAGTAAACCCCATGTTCTAACTATGGTTGAATATAGTTTCTTTTGTCTTGCGTTATGATCACACATTGAGGAGAAGAAGCCATTTTTATGAAGAAAAGAAAAATGGCGGCCAATGCACAAGGGCAGCAATAGTGCTTTCAAGAACAGTAGTAAAATGGAGTTAACGCCCAGATTTCAGATCAATGAGAATAGTAGATCTATAGAGGAAGGCATCACATTTTTAGCAAAGAGCAGTAGTTGATCATAAAGATAGATTTATGGAAGGAATGCGAGTTTGAAGATTAGGACAGCAGATTCATGCCTAGAGTGAGCAGTTTCAATAGCAAGAATAGGTAGTTTTCTTATAGAAGAGGATTTTGGTTTCTCTATAAGGTTGTAGAAAATCAAGGCATTAATGGTCAAGAGGAATAAGAGTGATATACAGTGATAAGGAATGTCCAAGAACAGAGCAAAGAAGCAATCATTCTCATGATGAACAGCAGCCATGGTCGTGTTTCAGTCAGCTCTGGAAAAATACGAACTGGGTTTTCGTGATTTTTTGACAAAAATTAGAAAACAATAAAATGAAAAAAACCTAATAAATTTCGTGCAAACCCAGTTAGTAGTTTTTGAGAAAACTTCACCAGTCCGAAAGAGTCCAAACACCATAAAATCAAGCAAAGACAGTGGTGAAATACATTGTTGAATAGCAACAACCATGGAGGAATACTGTGGCAATCCCTAAGAATGTCAAGAGGATTAGATATAAACAGAGATCAGATTGCAAAAAGAAAATGATCAAAGCAATGTTAAAGGCCTCTGTCATAAAGCACAAACAAAGAATATGTTATTGCTGTCATAAAGAGTCAAGTAACAAAGATAATACTTTGCCACAGTTTTTAGGACAATGATCAGAGAATGAGGGGAATGATAGCAATGATCAAGACCAAATTAAGATAGCATGAGGATAAAATACAGTCAAAGAATAGACTGTCAAAAGAATGCCATGGAAATGAGAAACAGTGTTGCTGTTATAGCAGAGGTAAAGACCAGAGCATAGAACAGAGGTCACTCTCATAAAAGAAGCCATGAATCAATAGACAATAGTGGTAAACAATGCTTTATGACAATTGTAATGAGCAGTGCCTAAATAATGACCAATAATGCATAGATATGAGCAATGGCATCATATGTCAAAAATCAAAAAATAGTGAGCAGCTATGGAAAGATAATTTGAAACTGGGAGAGGGCAGTCTAGAGTAGTTCATGGTGTCCAGAACAGTGCTTTGAATGGGATGAGAGACACTGTAATTAAAATACAGCAGTGATAATCAAAGGAGGTCTCTGGCTTTGGGATCCAAGAGGGTCAATGATGATGAATAGGACTGTTATGCAGAACAGAGAGTAGAAGACAGTCAACAATATTGACATGATAACGAATGCAAAGATCAAGGACAATGCAAAGTGGGAACATATCAAAAAAGTGTATTTATGATGCTTATAACAGTGCAGGGCCTACCACATTTAACAGAGACATAGTGCAGCAATGAACAGGATGCAAAAGACAGTGAAAAGAAGAATGCATTGTTTGGATCAGAATCAAGAATGATGTGGTAATTACAGTGATTGGTTCAAAACAAAAGATGTGCCTTTGCAGTATTCAAAATCACAAGATGACAAGAAGAGCTGAAAATGAAATGAATCAATCAGTTAAGTCATCATGTCAGCAACCAAGCAGCAGTTCAAGGCCTTGAAAGGTGGACTTTTTGGAGCAGATGCAGCAGTTGGACCTCAGTTTGAGAGTCCACAGGGGTGGAGCTTCAATCAAGGGCAGTTTTGAGAGCAAAATCAGGAGGTTTCCTTCAGTTATGACCCCTGATTTTGGGGCTTTTCTCCTTTGCTCGACCCCCATGGGCAAGATCCACCTTTTAAGAACCAAAGTAGCGGATAGAAGACAGTTGGAGCAGCCAACTCAGCATCCAAGTAGCTGATTTTGAAGATTAAAGAGCAGTGAGCAGTACACATGGAATTCACAGCCAACCAAACAGGGACAGCAAGCAAGCACCTTTTTCTATTCTGATTTTTCTTAAAAAGGGGATATACACAGCATTAGCTCTCTAATTTTCAGGTTCTTCTCTGATTTTTTTCATGTATTCAGCTGTGTTACAATTTGTAATCTTCTTTGTAATGAGAATCAGAGTTGTTTCGATGCATTGTATTCAGATTTTTCTTGAAAATCAATAAAGAATATTGTTGTTCCTGCTCATTTCCTTGTCTTATATTGCGGTTGTATGTTCATATTTGGAATTCATTTTGATTTTCTTTGAATCCTTTGATTTCTACACATCTGCACAATATTTTGGCAAGTAGTTTTTTATTAGATCAGGTTATATGCTGTGTCAAGATTCCATTTCAGTTAGTATTATTGTAAGATCCAATTCATCTTTCATGCAAACTGAAGAAATAGGCCTTCATGCGAAATGCTTATGGTCATCTTAAGTGTTAATGAGCTGTGAATGAAGCTACTTTCTTTGTTGAATCAGTTGTAATCAGCAAATAGTCATTTCAAAACAACATTGGTGAATCACCTCCTGTTAGTTGTAGGTTTCATTTCAAGCATCTTCTTCCCTTTTCCTGGCAAGTAGTATTTTAGGTGAGTACCAAAAGGAAGCCGGCCTTCTCCAAAGGTTCATCTCATTACAAGTTACCCACAACCTGGAGGTGCTCCCATGTTTCACCAGTAAGCTGAGTTTGTGCTTAGCTACGGTGCATTACTCGGTGATAACAGTAAGTATACTATATCAGGCTATATTGGCCAACGCTGCAACTACAGAAGTTTTTAGGAAACTAAAAAGATCAACAAATCGATTATCTACTTCAGACCTGCAAATTCTGGCAGCCTACGTCAAATGCGTATGGTATTGAAGGGTCCTAAGTTACTGTGCAAGTCATCATTGCTGGAAAAGTCAAAACTCCTCTTGTTTTTGTAAGAATTGGATTTCTTGATGTGCTGAGTAGTTCATTCATTTATGTAATGGAGCTGCACTAGAGTCATTCCATTATATCATTGTGAAACAAAGCAACCAGTCTATAACTTTGATTAATTACAACAAGGGGAAGGTGACCGTATTAGACGAGATATCTAGGCAGATAAGGGGAAATATAGACGGGACATTACATATCTCAAGTTTTGTCCTATTAATTTGAAATCTGCAAATTTTTAGTGCAGTTAAATTAATGTAGATGCATACATATTGAAGAAAATTTTGGTGGAAGACTACATCTCCCAACTTGTCAAAGAATTACCCTGCAAACCATTTACAGAATACGCCAGATGCCAGTATCATATATGGGTAATTTTGGTGCATTATAGGTTAAATTATTTGAGTTTATCTCAATGTTTGTCCAATCAAATTGGAACTTATAAATTGGTAACACAGTCAAAATACAGAAGATGCCTTGAGCATTACCTGCAGAGGTGGAGCCAAGAATTTTACGAGTGCCACTTGTAATACTATCCCAGATTTGCACATGCAGTAGGAGAATTGAAAAGTCTTCATTATGGAGTTTTCTCTAAGGTGAGAGTATGGTCTGTACGTGAGGTGATCTGTAGTGAAGTCTCTATGTACTGTCCTCAGTGGTGGTGTATGGTTTAGTGCAGCAAAAAGTATGAAATCATAATAGTGAGCATTACAATCAAAATTATGAAATCATAATAATGGCGTGCATTACAATCAATTGATATGAACATCAACCAATCTTTTAACCGTACTTCCTATCCCAGAAATATTTAGGAACTATGTAAGTTCACATATGATCATTTTGGTGCCTAATAGCTTAAACTATTTAAATTTATCTCAATTTAGTCTAATCAAATTGAAATTTATAAATTGATAACACTTGAAATGCAGAAGAAACATACATCTTGAAAAAATAAGTTTGCAGAAGACTCTATCTCACAAATTGTCAAAGAATTCCCTTGCATGTCTTATACCGTTCTGCATAATAATCCAGGTATTGTATCATATATGGCTACTACAGTGGTTTACTTAAAAATTTGTTTGAATGTCACTTCCAAGCAGACCCATTTTCAAGGAATATTCAGGCTTTCCAAAGTTCCAAACATAATCGCTTCACAAGATTCATGAACAGATATCCTAGTCAAACAAACAAACTCATTGAGACATTGATAATTTAAAATTCTTGATAATTAATATAATTAGTCTGTAGAATAATTGAAACTTAGAAAGCATGGTCAAGGTCATCAATAACAGCTAAATAAATATTCCACAAAGGGTGTAGTGTATGCTTTGCCTTGGCTAAAATTATTAAGCAGATCTCTTCTTTATTTCCTTTATCTGCAATCCTAAATTGATTTTTACTGTTAGTTACATAGATGACCCTTCTTTGAGATTCAATGTAACTAGTGTTGGGGAAATGACAACAGGCCAAACATATCCATAGTGTTTTACGTTAGTTAACATGAACACTATTCTAGTATTTTAAATACACTTTATGAATATGGTGAAAATTTTATATTTATAATGTGGTGAAATCCAACAAAGAAATGCAGTAATGAAAAGTGAAAATTCAGGAGGGTCAAAAGAGGATCATCTCTCGTCCTATGTTACCTCATTAAGCATAACCCATGTAAATAAATCTCAAATCCTACCTCAATCCTCTACCTGTCAATTCAATTACTATTTAATATCTATCAGCATCTTCTTTGCAAAGACAACTCACAATATTTTGCTGTTTTGTAACATTTTCCCATTAAGAAGCGTGAAGTTGAACCTCCTGAGCATAGTGACAGATCATGAATATCATAAAAAAGAGCTAGTTTTGCTGAGAGTTTTTTTCTCACATATATTGTTCCCAACACATATGCTAGATGAAAACAGTAATTAAGTCAAAGAAACATTGGATTTGTTTGTATATATAATAAATTAACAGCTGAATCATCAAATATTTCTAGCCCCCATTGGTGTCTAACAACTCTGCAACGATTACACAAAATCCTCCCACCAACAAGGTTTGATGCTGCTTACACGAGCAAATGGAGAGAATAGTCTTCATTAAAACTTCAATATTTCCTTTTGTCAGAGGCAGTTGATGTAAGACATATATTGCTTAAAATCTATGTGCTACGGATGTCAAGGAAAATGTGTTCTTGAGTCGATAAGGAACATTGCACTGGTCCTTTTGATATATTGTTTGGTCTTATGGTTTTGGTAATTACTTTTATCAATAATAAATCAAGTACTCTCTTTGGAGAGACCTTTTCAAACAACAACTTTCCTGGATTGATTTGTTCATGTTAAACAACATCTTCATCGACCTATTTATGATTCTTTTTTGCACAGGTAGCACTTTTTCCAATCATACCGATAAGATTGTTATCTGAGTGTAGTGAAAGCTACTACTTATTGGAGCAAATGTATGTATGTATGAATTTATTAAATATTTCAAGGAGCTTGAAGCTCAAATTCAGTGCCCAACCAAATTAAGGGTTTTCATCAGCAGCCTTGTCACAGTTAGGCTGTTAGCATAACAAGCTCTTGCATTGGCACTGACACAGATATCAGATGGGAATATCCCCATGAGAAAAGAGCCTCTATGCACTTTCCCAAGGAAAAACTTGCAGGAGAGCTACACTGATATACAAAGGCTTGCATCAGTCCCGACCTCCACAACGTCATCTTCTCATCACACACTTGCAGTGGGCTTTGTATATTGCATATGCCCATGAAAAGAGAGCCTACATGTCTGATCATAGTCTCAACAAATAAATGCAGCAAAGCTACAGTGGAAACAAAGGCTCATATCAATTGCTACCTCTACAACATCTTCACCATACAACTAAGATAAGATTGTTCTCTAAGTGCAGTGAAAGTTATTTCTTTTTGGAGTAAATGTATGTTTGTATGAATTTATCAAATGTTCCAAGGAGCTTGAAGCTCAAATTCAGTGCCCAACCAGATTAACGGTTCTCATCCTCAGCATTCGCACATTAGCATATCAACCTCTTGCATCAGCACTGACACAGATACTCGATGGGAATATCCCCATGAGAAAAGAGCCTCAATGCCTGAACGCTGTCGCAGAGAAAAACTTGCGAGAGAGCTATATTGATATATAGAGACTTACATCATCCCTGCCTCAACAACTTGCACCAAAACGTCATCTTCGTCATACACTTGCAGTGGGTTCTGTATATTGCAATGCCCATGAAAAGAGAACCTGCACGCCTAAACATAGACTCAACAGATAAATTGGGGGAAAGCTTGACTGCAAAACAGGGGCTCACATCAGTTCCTACATCCACAACATGCACCAAAACAAGTGCAGCTTCACCATAGCGTTACAGTGAACTTTGCATAACAATCTCTCATGTTCTGTTTTCCATGTGAGCAATTATCCTCAGGGATAAGTATAGATAAGACTGTTTTAAGTTTTTAGCATTGGCAGGTATAGTTTGTTCATGGTGAAAACCCCTTGATGACAAACATTGCGTTGTCATCTTTTGCCAAAGTGAATGGAAACCACTGATACACCAATGTATTCATGTTCAGATGCATCAGGATTCAGTTCCAATGTATAGTTACCAATCTGGTATATCTTATTTGAATATTCAGGCATGGAATACCTCTGATATTAAGTCTTTAACAGTGGCTATAAAATTTACATTTTGTACTTCCCTCATACAATTAATATGATCCTATATGCTCATTAATCCTAGTGCCAGGTTTCCTTCTCACTGTTGTGCATTTTGTTACATCTCTACTCCATTTTCTTTAATGGGTGGGTCCCCCATTCGAAGCGTCTTTTATTGAACAAAAAAACAAATATGATCCTTTTTCATTTTGTTGATAAAAAATATTGGTGAAGGGTCCTTACTTTCATAGCAGTACTTTATTTTGATAAATGCATCAACCTAGTAGTCATGAACTTGAGAAGAAATTCCAATGCATGCTAGAGAATGAGAAAAGCTTCTAGTTCTGGAAAAAAACTGTGCAATTTGTTTGCAGTAGTAGTTGCAAAGATTGTTTACAAACTCAATGAGTTCTTGTTGGATCCGTGTAATTTTCTACCTGGCAATTAACTCGCCAAGAGGCTGAGTCAGTGCAAGGAACATTTGATTTTCCCTCAAGTCTCCCAGCAAACTTGCTGACTGTACAGCACAGATTCAAACATTTTTCAGAGAATAGACTGGTGAACAAAATGTGCCATAGGTATGTAAAACATGCCTTATTATTTTTTGTTGTTTTCATCTTAAGCAATTAGCTTCTCAGCAGTGTGAATTGTCAAGTGATTGAAAGATATATCAGCAGTTGGGTTAGTGTAATAAAATTATGAAGAATGGCATGCATCATGAGGGTCTCTGTAGCTTTGACAGTCTTGATAAGGCTTAGTGGCAGGGCCTCCACCCCATGCCATCTATTGTGATAGGAAAAACACGCCTGAGGCAATTCCCCCAGACCACATGAAGAGTGATGCCCTAAGTTACCGGATTCGGACCTTGGACCCTCGAACCAGGTCCAAGCCGGGTCCAGATTCACGGACCGGTCCGTGCTGGATCCGCACAGGGCCCATGTTTGGACCTGTGCGGATCCAGCATGGACCCAAGGGGATCCAGCCCGGGTCCGCGCCGACCGCCAAGGACCCACGGCCCAAACTGAGTTAAATTGGGGGCCCAAACTCACTTAAAAATGTTTTTTTATTATATTTTTTTCTCCAAACCCTAAAATGACCCTAATATGGAGCCTCCAAACACATTTCATTTTACGTTTGCTCTCTTATTTTTTTTGTGTATATATATACATATACACATGAACCCGTACGAATCATAATGGAAAAAAAAATCACAAACCCACGAACCGGATTCTCATACCTAACCTGTCCCCGAACCCGAACCGGTAACTTAGGTGCTGCCCCTTGATCCCCGTAAGGACGCCACCCCAAAATGCCTAGTATGTTTTAAAAATGCAAAACAAAAGAAAAATGTTTTGGGCTGCACTGAATGGTAAAGCAAAGTTATTCCAAGTAGTAGGATTGAAATACCAAAAAGAGTTTCTTTCCCCCATTTTATGGATTTTTCAGCAGTTATTAGCCTCCCAATTAAGTCCTGAGTAATTAAAAATTTAAAATCCATTTATACTTTTGGTTTGCCAAGTTAATCCTATTTTCAATAATGCTACTATGATCAAAATAGACTTAAGAGTTCTCTAAATTCACTCTTTATGATACCGTGCATTATTTAAGCTTAATTTGTGTATTTATGTAATTTGTTTATTTGCAAGGTCCAAGTCAAAGTTTTCAGCTGCTGAATTTTCACCTAGTCCATGTTTTCAAACTGTTTTTACAAAATCCCTAGGATACCGGGTTCGGCCCCTACCCCCTACGGACCCTGCCAAATTCGAACCGGTCTGAAATTCGGGTCCGGTTCGACTATGGGTTCGACTGTTTTTGGCAGGGTTCGATTTTTCAAACCCAAATTCGAACCCGGTTTTTTATGGTTTGAACCCGGTTTTTTTCGCCGAAAAACTCGAATTTCAAGCGAATTTGCCCTGCGGTTTCACTTAAAACGCGATTTTATTGCAAATTTTATGAAAATTTGGTGTCCACAACCCTAAAAAGTGAGTTTAAAGATATTTTTGTTGCTTCTAATGCTCATTTGTGGAGTGCAAACAGCTTATTTGGTCTTGAGCAAGAGGAGATAGGTGTTTGAGCAAGTGCTTGGTTGTGCAAGGAGGAGTTGAAAACTTGATTTGTGGACC
>MU223997.1:1919993-1931058 GCA_018584345.1 Thuja plicata
TTTGCTAAAGTGAAGAAAAATAAGGAAAACAAAGAAATATCCTAAGTTGAAAAAAGAAATTCATGAGAATTCCAAGAAAAATGAAAAAAAAAAAAAAAAAACTTTAGAATTCCACCTCAAATCCAAGTTTTTCTTTCATTTCCAGCTGAAAAGCACCATGACATTAAAATTTCAAGCTAAAATCGAACATGGAGTTGGAATTTCCAGCTAAAAGGCAACATGAAGAGGTCGCCCTTAGGAATTAATTAATTTCGAAATTTCAAATGTAAAAGATAATAATGAAAGCCCAGCCGAATCGGACATAACGATGATGCAAGTTTGAAGTGGAAACAATGATCAAGGAGTCTGCTTTGATCCAACAATTGCAGTTCCTAAGATTAGCATCCCATGTTAAGAAGGTTTTAAAATTCAAATTGAGCACTTTCTAGGGTCGGCCTTCCTTGGACACCCATGTCACAACCCTTCTTGGAAACACCATACATATAGGAGGAAAGAACATCACTCCATCCTTCAAACATCATTCAAGCAGAAATAAATAACAATCAGGTATGCATTTCCTACTAGGAAGGCATATTCATCAGCAAACCCTAGCAAACTCGATCAGAATTACATCTTAGAGGAGCAAATTCAATGAGAGTTTAAGACAAACTTCAAAGCAATCAGAAGGAGACCTTCAAGCAACCAAGATGAATCCAAGGAGAAATCAGAAATAAAGACGAAAATCAGAGCATAGGTACAAATTATTCCAGACCTGAGATGTGAAATTCAAATCAGACCTAAATTGAAGCAAATTATCAGAAAACCTTAGCGAATTCAATCACAAATTCATTTTGAAGGCCAAATTTGAAAGTGAAATCAAGGCAATCATAGTGTAGATCAATCAGAGAAAAGTATGATTACTAGCAGAAGTAAGGCAATTTTGATCAAAAATCAAGACAAATTCGAAGTGATTCAAAGGTGATCTCTGCCTTAGTAAGAGGGAACTTTCTGGCCTGCTGTGCGAATTCCATCATATCATAAAAGCAAAAATCAGAAATGAGCAAACTCCTCCAGCAGGCAAGGCGAATTCAGGTCTGATCATTAATGAACTCACACCAGAGGAAGCATTTTTTAAGAAGGAAAAACGAGTTCACCTACAGATCTGAGCTGTTTCTTCATTATTTTGCGCATTTTCCAGACCTAAAACTTCATTTTCCAAATGAAAAATTCCATTTCCAGATTGTAGGAAGGGTTTTGACTTTTGAGGAGCAATTTTTCATGAATTATCAATGATATTGTTGACGTTGTTTCAGAAGTTTTTATTGAAGATTGATTATCATGAATTTACTTTTTAACCTTCTTCAATATGAATCAGGAATCCAAGACCTTGAATTCTCAACCTTCTTGCCTTCTGTTTACATGAGATTTCATTTATTAATCATGATTCAAGGGATTCTCCTTTTTCAGGTGATGCAAGGAATGAGTGTGTGTGCAATGATGGAGAATGAAGAACCGGATATGCAAAAGAACATAAGATCAACATGTTCAAGGAAGGATGATGATTAAGATCGAACAAGGGAAGATGGAAGACAAGCTCGAGGAAAGGAACTCAAGACAAGACTCACACCTTAAGAAGGAATACAAGATGTATAAGGAAGTGAATAGTTCTACAAATGAAGAATGCTATCACAATCTTGGATTTCCAAGGAAGGACCCAATTACAGTATTACTACAAGAAGATCAAGATATCCAAGGATAAGACATTCAAGAAGATAATGAAGAATTCCAAGAACAATGAAGGAGTCTACAGGAATAAGAACATTGATGAAGACGAAGCAATTTGGGAATATGAACCATCATGAAAGATTACAAGATACACATGCTGAGGTGGCACCTACTCATCTTCAACCAATCAAAGGAGTCCAAGTCGACATGTCCAAGTTCATCCAACCTGACTCACTCACAAGTGGACATGTGGAAGGCATTTAATGAAATACTACAATCAATTTTCTCATTGGCTCATCCTTGAAAGGATATGTACTTAAAGATTTGTAATCTTCTCATTGGATGGTATTAAATAAATATAAGCAGTAGTTGTAACTGCCCCAATTAAGATTTCATTGAATTATCTTGGCTGTTGATTTAGAATAAATCTGGGCCCTTCATTTGTAATTGGGAGACCTATATAAGGCTTGGACTTCTCATTTGTAAAGTCATTAGAAGATTAGCATAAAAAGTAGCAATAGGAGGAGATCACAAATTGTTGCCAAGATTATATTAAAGCTAATATACAATTTTCATTGAAGATATGGTGGATCTTCGTGTGCTGTTTCGGCATTTTGCATGGTTTCTACTTCTCAAAGTTTTAGTTGAAGTTCATTGATTTTAATGGAGATATGTGATGAATTCCATGGTTCATACCATTTGTAGTTTGTTGATTGCAAATTGCAATGTATGGTTAGTCTGAACCCACATAAGCACTGGTTCAATTGTGGATGTTCATTTGGATGGTGCTAGTACCGGGTTTTTGGATGAATGTTTATAATATGAAAATCCTTTGTTACCTTTGGAGATTGCACCAAATTTTGTGTAGTTGTTTCCTCATGGAAAAACAAAGCTAGGTTTAAGGAACTCATTTATCAAAGTGTTATCCATTATCATCATTGTCCTTAGATGTAGAAGTAGATTAGATTCTCTAAACCCTTACCCTTTTTTGTCTTTATTTGAAATCCAAGTTAGTTAGGCATTCAAGTTCCAGCTGATTTGAGGGAAAAGAATTGATTAAGTCCAGGAACAATTGTGTAAGTCCCTTTGTGTGTTACCAGCAATATCACATCAATTCACTAAGTTATATCCAACACAAATTCGCATGTTTGCAGTGTAAACCTTGGGGTAATTGTCATATTGTTTAGCATTTGAGGTTTCCTTATTCAAGAGAAGATAGACTACTTAGTATTTTATTCTGTGTTGGCGAGCGTCACAAAACACTCATCAACAAAATAAAGACTTCGTGTCAAAACCCTAAAGACTAGTACCTCTTCTGTATCTTTGAGTATGGTTTTCTAGCCTAGACCATCTTTTGTTGTAATTTTTCTTTTTTTTTAATTATTGGATTTACCTTATATTGGCAAACTAACTGTTTCTGTATTATATCTATTTTAGTTGTTTTTTATCTTTAATAAAGGATGTTCTCATACATCTCAGAGTATCTTGATTGGTCATACCTTACAGTCTCATTGACAAACATCAGTATAAGCTGTTTGTTATACCTTATTTCTTTCATAAACATTGTCACAAATGGGGCAAATCCAAGGACTTACCACTGATGTCAAATGACCAGTTATATCTCCAAATTAATGCTGACTGAATAGCTAGAAAACCAAAACATATACAAAATGCACATCTATGAAACATACATAATTAACTGATAGGCTTTTCCCTGTGGGTTATGTTCTCATGCCAGAAAAATAAATACACTGTGAATGCTGCATTTGATCTCCCATCCATATGATGTGTGTGTGTCAATTAAAAAATCATTTTCCTATTGGTATGTATATTGCACCTGTTAACAGTGCCCGTGCTAGATTGTATACACGTAGAAAACCATGTGCTATGGATGGAGCATTTTGCACACTAAGAGGTTAATTGAATCACAGTGTTCGGCAAAAATTCCACAAGTAGTTTTCTGACTCAGACTTGAACTTGACCAAAACTTGGCAATTAAAATATATATAATTATTATAATATATTGAATAATTTGTTTAATGGTTTTTTTAGTTCTTGAGTTGACTTTACAATTTTTATGCAGACCCAAGTCTGCATGATTAACTACAGACTTGCAAAACCTGACTTGGAATCAGATCCATGAGTCCTTGCTTAAACTCACAGAGTCTCAATGCAGTGCATTAAATAGTAGTAAATTGTAGCTCAAACAAACAATCACCAACAGCACTATTACAAAACAATGCCCTAAAGCTAACTGCGAGAGTAAAATCATATGTATGTCACTTATTGCATGCATGAGTTCCTCTAGAAAATCATCATTACAATGACAACAAGAAACCAACTTTTAATCATACAAGAAAATATTTCCAATTAATGCAGTGCTAAACATCCAACTTACCTGATTATAAACAAATCCTTTCAACATGTTGAAGAAGTCGTTGCGCCTTTCTTGTTCAAACCTTTCAAGTTCATTCTTATTATTTTCCTGCAAGAACAACAGGGTTGAGTTTATCATAAGTAACATCAAATAAAATCCATTTACTGAAAATTCAAAAAATGAGACAGACATAGGACAATAGGTTGTGTGACAAGACATTGAATGCATTATGTTAGAAGTGCAACTAAAACCAGCAAGGCTTTAAATTGATATTACCCAGTATATACAGGCATCATATAACAAAGACTTTGTCATCTGATACTTAAATTCTACAGAAAATTCTTGTCTAAATGATCTATCCAGATGACAATAATCGACCAAACAGCCAAACATTAATATTTAGATCTAAGGAGAAACTTTGAAGGCATTCTCCGTTAGTTTTTCATCAATCACTGCACTAATTAGTAATTTCCAACTTATATGCTGCCATATATTGATTTAATTCTAATCCCAGCTTCAGAGTTTCAAGAGACAGGTGAAGCTATAAATGTAAAATTTTGATAAATTTAACAATTTCCTTGGATCTCTCGAACTAGTTTGTCTTTTCTCTTGAATCACAATACATCTATGAAATCTATGCACTATGTGACGAAAGGGCATTTAAGATGAAACAGAATAACCTTGATGCGTTCATATTCCTTCACTGCACAGTCTCGTGCCTCTTCTGTCACTTTTATTGTGTCTTTTAGCTCTTCTATCTTACGATTCCTAGTCTTATCACCTCCAAAGATTCTTGAGGAAGCAACAGCCAACTTTTCAGCTCGGGCATTCATTGAAAAAAGGTCAGATAAGAGTGTTTGTACAGTCAATAGAGCATTTGATCTATCCGAGAATGCTGTGTGTACAGCCTGCATCAAGCTGAGGTACTCGTGCAGCTGATCCTGAAGTGAGAATGTAAATTGCAATGTCATTATAGCTTTAGATAGCAACAAAGCAGAAGCATCAATTCTTTCAGGAAGGAAAAATAATTTTGAATGCTCAAGAGACTGCATCCTACATTGGTTAACTAAAGCAATAATAACAGGGTAGTCATTGAAGCAAATACCAAGTGTTTAACTGATTGTGCATTTGCCTCTCGATAAAATCGGCTTGCTTTCACGGCAGCAGTGGCCACACGTTTGCAATCTGCTGCACGAATCCTCTGTGCATTAAAAGTAGCCTCCTCAGTCTCAAACTTCGAAAGTTTGATGAAGGCTAGACCAAGTTCTCCCATTGTTTCTCCAATCTCCTGCTGAGCTTTTACAAATATCTCAGCCTGCACATATGACAATAAAAATAAATTTTCGATTTTTTATTGATAAGTCAAAGCTTAAGAGCAACTCACAAGTAAACTACATATATCCCAGTCTATTGAATCCCATGCAATACAAAAAAGCATAATGTTGTTGCAAAAACAAATCTTTAAAAAAGTTGTTAGAAAGCTTGTCTGGAATGTGTTAGTCCCACTCTTTTTCCTAGAGTAGGGTGCTGATTACCAAAAGACTGTAATAGATCTACTTTGGACAATATGGACATTTGCAGTTGACAATTTATCACTGAAAACTTCATACAAAACAAAAAGTATAAATTGCCTTCAGGAATGGCCATATGCACTCGTTAAGTGTAGAATTTAGTCAAAAGTGACTTGACTATACATCATAAAACCAGAAAATCATAAATTGGTTTTGTTCATTTTGCACAACTAATTAGTATTTTTGTGTTCACAGACATCATGCATAAATTTCACTAATGTTTCTCCTTTTAGAGCTTGGTTATATTTGTTAATCACTGTAGTCAACTCCTAAGCAAAGTCAAAATAGCAAATAAATCTTTTCCAGGGACAATGATGTACTGAAATCTCAAGATTTGGAAAGTTACAAATTTCAAATTTTTGCATGAGCTCATGCTTTTTAAGGATGTATTTAGTCAATTCCTAAACAAATTCAAAATAGCTATTGAAATTTTACACAAGGAAAATAGTATGGAGAAATCTAAGAATTTAATCAAGTCACAAATTATGCTTTTTTATGCAAGCTATTTTTCTACTCGTTACATCTTAAGACAGACAGTTCAGTCATGTTTATAATTGGACAAAAGCAAGAAGTGTCAGAGAAACAGAAAAAAGTTAGCAACAAGCTTTGACAACTAATGGCATAATTATTCAGACTACAAAGCTGGTGAACATAAGCTTACAGACAATGGATTAATAACAATACCACGGAAGTTGTTTTACACATGAAATCAAACAACAGGCACAAAATACACAAGTTTTCACTCTTGCAACATGCATCAGAAATTCTGCAAGTCAAGATCTTGCAAATTTTCAAGATAAAAATAGAACAAGTTCACATAGAAATACTGTGGATGAAAATAAGAGTAACAATCATAGAAAGATCTTTAAAATTGCCGCAGCTTTCAGAATCAGGCAATTCTTCTTGCAGTAGAGTTGTAAAGTTCCACAGCGAAAATGAGAGGAGGAAAAAACTAAATGTAGACATTTCAAAGCAATGGAAACCATTTGTGTCAATAAAACCCTCATGAACTTTATCCAGATCTAAGGATGAGCTGTCATAAAACATGAGCACAAATATAACACAAACGCAGACAGAATTGGGACTAATTCAGTATTACTATTACACCTTAAGTATTATTAGTTATTGTCATAACTCGTTACTTTTGTTACACATGAAAAAAAATTAGATATGACCGTGATTTTATTGTAATGATGTAATTAAAATAGGACAATCATAGTCATGCATAGATAAGAGAAATGAACAATTATGAGAGGATAGCTTCCTACCTGCTGAGATGCATCCATTAGCTCATGTTCCAAATCCTGTAATTTTTCTTTCTTTTCCGAAAATTCTTTGTCTTCCTCAACAAAAAGAGGCTTTACTCCTCCCCAGTCATTAGTAACAGACTGCTTTAATTCCTTGAATATTCTAATAAGATCCCTCCCTCCCTTTGCTGGTTGAGCAACATCCTGAGCTGAAATTGTGGGAATACCTTCTCCAAATAGCTGTCGAGGTAGGTTGACAGCACCATCAAGCATTCGTGAAGCCATATCTATGGTGGTGGTTAATGGTAGCTTTCCTTCAACCTTGAGAAACAACCTTAACTCATCACTCTTCTTGATTAATGGATGTGCAGCCAATCTGCAAAGATATTTCTCCAGTGCTAATCTTCGCTGTTCAATGAATTCCTGCTTCTGCATTACCTGGCTTTCAACTACACTTTTATCAGGACGGGGAGGAATGAAAAATCCTCTATAAGATTCTGCAAGCCTATCAGCTAGTGTTACTACATCTCGAAACCTCCGTCTGACACTAAATACTGATTCACCAAACTCGGACATATTGGTATGAGTTACAATCAAATAAGTCACATACGTGTTCCCCCCTGGAACAAGAGTGTTCGCAATTTCTTGCTCCTTCTGCGGTTGAGATACTGTTATTGTCAAATACTCTGAACTCGATGAGTCCAACTGTGAGAAAAACGAGTCCCCTGTATCTCTTGCGCTGTTGCCATTTCCAATAATAGATTCTTCCCCAAAAGGAGTAAAGACAACATCTGCATATGAAGGAGGTTCTACAAAAGCCTCATCACTGAAACTTCTGCGATCCAAGCCATTAGAATTCTTTAGGCTTGACTGTAAGGGATCTTCATGAGGGAATGAATGGATATCATCCTGAGATGTCATCGCACTCCTGTAATCACTGTTAATGGACATAAATGTCTGCGGAGACTGATCTAAAATGAGACTTTCCATTACATCTGGGGATGTGAACAAATGAGCTTCTTGAGCCTCATCGTTCTCAGAGCCCATCATTCTGCTCAGTCAACAAGACAGATTATTCGGCAGAATTATACAACTACCTACTTAACACAGTTTAGGGTGTCACAGTAATTTATAATTCAGAGACAATTTCTATTTAGCTTCCTATAATTTCAAATATCCTGTATAAAGAAGAGAGCTGGCGCATCATGAGCAACACTTGTCCAGACTTCCGCTACTGTGCACCAAGTTTCTGGCAAAAGATTAAAATAATTGCATAATATTATAAAACAGATAAAACAGAGATTGCTGCCTTGATTAAGACTATAACCAGCAAAAGTCAAAAAGTTTATATTTTTCGAAGCAGTTGCCCTTTTAATTATACATAACTCTAGAAATCCACTTCATCTGGGTAATATGCAAAACAACAATTCTGAAGGTTCAATAATTCATTGACTTCAAAATTTGTGGCAAAAAGCATCTCAACTTCCCCTCCGGTTTCAAAAAACTAATATTTGTCTCTACTTCAATAACTTCAATAAAACAATAAGCATAATTCATCAAACAGATACTCCGAGAAAATAAATTCCAAACAAAACCCCAAGATATTGAGTTTTCACACACAATCCATAGAATAAGATGATAAAAAATCGAAAACAAACTCTCAAACCTTCAATTTTAGGGCTCACTAATCTTCCTCGCGAAGATTCGAACCTCGCACAACTTGAATTTTGAGAAAATGCAGAAATATTCTAACTCGGACCAAGAAAGCCTCAAATTTTAGCCAAACTTGACAAATCTGGGCTCGTTCTGTGGAGATTCTGAAGCACAATTTGGTTCCGCGGTCATAAACTGGCCTCTCGGACAAAATCTGCAGCCAAATATATAATTAATGATATCAAACCCTCTCTTCTTACAGTTTTTAATCAAGCGATTCATTTGCAAAGCACGTGGTGATAAACAGAGGAAAAATAGATTTGTAAGTGACCCATCTGTTTCTGAACTTTGTTTGATATGAATTATTACGTTTTCTGTTATCGATAAGGTTGACTGTTAGATTAAAGTTTTTAAAAACCCGTGGTAAGTAATAAGTTGCTTCATTTATTGGGAAAGGAGTTTTGTAACTCACGGGTCATAGTTTTAACCCTCTGTAATAATTAAGAGACGAAGTACGTGAATGTATAATAATATATGATACATAATATAGGTACTATTAAGGAAATTTATGGGAAAGATGATCATCTCTTTATGAGTTGTATTTATATTTATAAATTAGTATAGATATATAATAAATATTAGTCTTTATTAAAATTGTGAAGACTTTTTTAAGATAAATGTAGCAATATATTTATATTATATTAGTTTTTTATATTATTTATTAATAATTAGGAGACATCTTTTTGAGTAAGTTAAATTGTGTTATTGTTATTGGGATTCAATTGTGTAGTTTTGAGACAAACTCCTTCATCCATGTCTCATGAGTAGTGGTTTGCAAGAGCCCATCTCTTATCAGACTGAATGGAACACTTAGCACTCAGTGCATCTAGATTGATTTACTTTTATAATTTGTTAGTATCTATGTTAAGATGGGTAGTGTTTATGTCTTTTTTTCATGTGTGTATGTATATGTATATATGCATATGCATATGTGTGTATACGCATATGTGTATGTGTATGTGTATGTGTATGTGTATATGTACACACACAAATACAATTAAAGTAAGTAATAGGTATTTTAAAAATTTGAGCTTGGCTCATATGATTTAGTGTATTAATATTGAAAATAAAATAGTTTTTCAATTAAAATAAAGTAAATTATGTCTATATAAATAAATAAAATAAATGATTCTTAATAAAAATTAATGTGTTTGTGTATGTATGTAAATAAAAATGTTACAAAGTAAGATAAGATAACTCTTAAAAGTAAATAAAATAGCTCAAAACTAATGGTTTTTTAGATAGATGTTTTAAGATGTCTATATTATTTATTAATATTAATTTTATTTGTATTATTAAATATTAGCTATTTAAAAATTTAATTTAAGACATTTTTATTTACAATTATATAATGATGACATGAGACTCCTTGATGCGAGTATAGGACACTGTTTGGTGTAATTATTAGAATACAAAGAAAGTATTATTGTAATGGTGAAAATTATATATTTTTATCTTTTTCAAAGTTTTCCATTTATTTTGATTAAAGCTCATTAAATTTAATACTTAGTTTGTGAGTTGCATATTTTACATGAATTTGGCTTATAGCATCATCTCATTTCAATTTCCTTATTATTATCATTACATATTTGATTGTAGTCCCTAAACCTACTTTTTGTCTCCTTGGATCAACTCTATGAGTGCATATATGACTTGAGTCACTTCAATAATCATGGATCTAAACCTTGAACTCTTAAAATTAAACTTGTATTCTACCTACCAACACCCTACTATTGATTGTTGCATATCAAGCTAGTGTACATGTTTGTGTTAATTTTTGTTAGGTTGTTGTATCTTAAATTATTTTTTACTCATTTAAAATAATTAAGGACAAGCATTATATGAGCACAGTAGGGGTTTTTTTTTGTTTTTTTTTCATCGGTAAACGGCCGAAGCCATAATATATTTTATTATAAAATAAATTTTACATGTCCTCCGTTCAAACGGGCACTGGTAGGAAAGAACGGGGAAGAAAACCTCCAGTCTTGCCTGGGACATATGTCCTGAAATACATAAAACCCAAAGGCATACCCCTGTTACATATCCCTACTATTAAGACGGAATTATTATTGGGCTTAACAATAGAGTAACAACTTTACAGTGATGAAGTGTGCCTTTCCAAGGCTCTCCTAGGACCAGATATACAAAGTTTCCAAGGGGCATACCCCAGACATGTTAGCCTTCTGCCACTAGGGCATAACAATTCAAATATTACAATGATTTTACAAAAGATTTGATCCCAATTCTTAAACCGATTATGTCTAAAAAGTCTTGAATCCTTTGACCTGAAAAGGCAACATAAAACCAACCGAAGTACTAAAGTGACGAGGAATTGTTAGCCAGGTTAGCTTTATTATCAAAAATAACAATTTAAAGAGTAATACTACGATCTATGCTTGTATAATTCAGTCTTAAAATATCTCTGGATAATTTACAACATAACATGGTACCAG
>MU223997.1:1951136-1965593 GCA_018584345.1 Thuja plicata
GAGAGAGAGAGAGAGAGAGAGAGAGAGAGAGAGAGAGAGAGAGAGAGAGAGAGAGAGAGAGAGCCTTCTATAATTATTTATGAAAAATTGAACTAGTCTCATTAGTACATTAAATATAAATGTTTCATTATTTACTACTTTTAACTATTTCAATTCCTTAAGGAGAAAAATTAAATAAAAAAGAATAATTTTGTATGCAAAAGTTATGAGCATTTAAAGTTTTATAATTAAGGATTAGCTTCAAATTACTATAATTAATTTTTGGTGTATAATCTAATAAAATTACCTTATCCATATTGTAGGTTCCTAAATCACCTTTCCAACACTTATAAAAATCAAAATTTTGACAAGAAATGCAAAAGTTATGTCCATTCTACTAAAGTATGCTTTTTAGGCTAAACAAAACAAATATTCATTTTTGAAACCAAAATGGATATCCATTATGGAAAACATGATGTCAAATGAATGATGCTAGGAAAGAGATATCTTTTATTAACAAATATATGTAACTAATAAATTTTTGTTTCAGTTTGGTATTAACAAACCAAATTCAAATTTTGTTTGACCCAAAGAAAAAGTCAAAGTGGATTTTGGAAAATGCATTTTTTCACCCATCACCACTTTTTGTCCCCTCATGATCTTGCACATACCCCCACATCACAGAGTACTTAATCCTCATATGGACCAATTTTAAAAGAAACAAGACAAGACTTATCAACAAGCACACTATGACTCTTCTTTAACTAGGATATCGTGTAGGGATTAGCTTCAAAAATGCAAGAGAGATGTAATTTATTAAGCACTTATGCACTTAATAAAGTTTTAGTATATCCTCCATCTATGATCACCTCACACACTTTTCCCTTATACTAGTTTTTTATTTTAAAGTTCCTCTTCCAATCAGCTTCAAGGGTGTCTTCATCTCTATATATTGAGGTTCTTGTAAACATCAGTTTCTCTCCTTACTCGGCTTTGGCTTCATCTAAAAAATATTTTTCTTCTTCTTAGGTGACCATCACCCTTTTGGGGGTCTGAGGGTATTCTATATCCTTGTGGGATTCATAAAAAATAAAACACTTCAAGGGACTTCACTCTTCCCATGATGAATTTACACGTCCTCTACCTCGAAAGATTCTCCTTCCTCTAAAGTAAACCTTCACATTATTATCTTCTTCTAGCTTGTCACTCATGGTAGGTTCTAAAGAAGACTCTTTCCCTTTTCTTTGATAAATTTCACCTCTTTTACTTTTTTATATTAAGCGTATCCTCAGTGTTCAAGGCATATTCATATGCTTGATTTATAGCAGGAGTTTTCACCAATTCAAGTTCATCTTGAATTTGAAATTTGACTCCATTCATATCCTGGGCTGCCAATTTCCCTTCACTATCTTGGATATCTATTCAAATTTTAATTTGGCTCATAAATTATTCAATATAAGTCTACGGTGATTGGTCCATTTGTTTAAATTATGAAATTATTTAAATATTTTTTGTTAATAATCAAAGGACACAAAATGAGATGTTAGATGTTTAAACATCTTACGTAAAAGTCAAGTTTTGTCTTTTCTCTGTCTTATTTTCAAACTCTACACATTTTATCACCATAGGGATCCATGCAACTTTAACTTGGAAGAAGTGACCTTTACTCTTTCCAAGACCATCTTCATCTATGTCTTCAATCTCAAATTACTTATCCAATTCTTGGACGCAATCTAAAAATACATCCAGGTTGAACTCGCTTTTAAAATAAAAAATATTGTCCTTCATCTTAGATATTTGTTTATCAATGATTCATAAGTCTCTCTATAGGATCTGATATCCTAGTAGCATTCACTAACTTCTTTGGTTTCTCTTCAAATTCATCCAATTTTAATCATGCCTCAAGGGCCTCTACTCTTCAAAGAACTTCACTAGTGTTCCTTCGAGGGTGTGTATTCCTCATACTTCTTTGTCCCCAATTGATGCATACTCCTCTCTAGACCGTCACAAATTGCTCTAATACTAAAAATGGTGCAGAGAGAAACCTCTACTCTCTTTCTTCCCCTTGTATCTTGATGTATATTTTTTATATTCAAAAGTTTCTAGAAAGAAGCACAATCATGTAGAAGTTTTTTCCATCACAAGAAAAATAAAATTTATTTAAATGAAATCATAACTTAGATTTATAAATAGAATATTACTTAGAGAGAAATCATAACTTAGATTTATAAATCATAACTTAGATTTAACAAAAATAAGAGAGAAATGGTAAATAGAATCATGCATTTTAAATCTAGAAAAATTTATTGGACTTGTGATATTGCTATCAAGATTCAACTATGTAGTTTTTTAGTCAAACTCATTGACCCATGTTTTATGAATAGCAATTCACAAGAACCCATCTCTCATGAGAATGAATGGAACACTTAACACTCATTGCAGCTATGTGATGATCACAAAGGTAAATTTTGATAGCAATATCACAATTTGACTTGCTTTCGAAAATGTCTCCTATTTATTGGACTTTTTTTCAAACCAACTTCCCTCCAATTTAAAACTTTGTCTCCAATCCACAAAAAGGAAAAAATAAATATAAAATAGAGCTGTAAAAAACTAAGTTACAAACTATAAATAAAAGCAATAGTAATAGATAGGTAGTGGCCCCATCTAATTACTCATTGTTTATATTATTTTGGTGCAAGTTATTAACATATTTTATGTGATGGATGTCATTGAGTTAGCCCCACCTCCTATTGATACATCTTTGGATTGAACTTTATGTGATGTGGTTATAAATTCTATAAATTTTTCATGATATTAATGAACTTATTGTGATGTTATTCATTTTAATTTTCAGGATAGCCAAATTCGTGTTCCATTATATTCATGTTTCTCTAATGATATATCTTATGTATAGTATATTGATCTTCCTCTAGGTGATGTCATTACACCTAACAAGCATGTCATTAATATATGATCTCATGATAAATGTTCACATTGTGCCTCTATTGAGACATCTTTCCTTAAGAAGCTTAGTATTGGGTTATTTGTATATACACGTATTTCCTTCAATTATATAATGATAATGCACTTCTCCCATGACTAGTGATGTACTTTCTAATCTAGGATTACCTAGACCTATGACTATTATCTTGATGATGAGTTTTCTGATGATTGTACTTCTTTTATTAGTTATGATTTTTTTATATTAATCAAAAACAAAAATTAGGGTGTTGACCCTTACAAGATCACTACTCGAGGGCGTACAAACACCACACATTAACAATAGATAAACATCAAAAGAAGCCTAAAATAGAGCTAATAAAGTATATAAACCTAGGCCATAGTCCAACAACCTATAACCATGAAATTTATCATGCCAGTACAAAGTATTACTAATCATAATAGAAGATACTAAAATCCTAACAAAAATCCAGCTAATACAACCAAAACCATAAAACAACCAATTAGAGTTCAAAAATCCACACAAGCTAACAATAAAAATATACAGAAAATCCCTAGAGGGGTATGGGGTCAGATCCTCAATCAAATATAAATTAATATTTATGGAATGATTTGATATCACAACTCAACTGATGGAGCACATGGGACTAATGATTAATGATGAATTTAAACTAGTCCTTGTAATTTCCTTCATCCTATCCATCTTCACCAAGCATCTTATGTTTCAGTAGGTAGTGAGAGGTTAAAAAGTTGTGCATCACCTGAAGTCTAAACTTGGAAATGTGTCCTAATTTTATTTCTGCCTTGATCACTCTAATCTTTAGACCATCCACCTCACTCTATAGGTTGACCAAATCTAAAGCAAACTTGTTTCAAAGCTAGACAAAATTGGGTTATCCTCTGTTGGTGGCATGTCAACACTAGGATCAATAGGTCCCTCTTTCACCTTATCAAAAAGTATGGGTCAACCTATTGGATGTAGATTTATTAAAGATGTCTATATCATCAATCTCCAATTATTCACCCTCCATGGTCTTGTTTTTATCACTCTCATTTTCAGTTGTTTGATTCCCCTATTTTATGTTTTCCTTAGAGTCATAGTCAACAAGTAACCTTTTTCCCCTTTTAAACGGATCTATTGGCCAATCTGTTGGATCTATGAAGGGTTTTATGATCCTCCTCAACCTCCTCCTCATATTCATTACTAACCTCGCAAACAAAGAATTTAGATTTTTTGTAGGGGGGGATTTTTACCTTTCCTCTTAGAGGTGTAAAACATAAGGTTTTTGCCTTTTTGGCCAACCTCAAGGTTAGAAGCATCAAAGTTCCAAATTTTTTGGGTGCCATGACATGAGGCAATTTTAATGGTTCCTAAATGTTTAATACCTTTCTTTTTATTCTGGCCTGGAATATCAACAATACTAACTGACATGGGGGACTGTGACATAGAGGCCTCATAGAAAATGATAGGTTTAGGAGGGAAGAGGACTAGGTGGAAGTGGTATAGTCTAAAAATAATGCCTTGATGTATGTAAATTATTTATTTACCTTGAGACCAGGCACTTTTATTAGCATCAAACACGAAGCTCTCAAGAGAATTTAACAAGAAAGAAGGAAACGAGATGATTTCATGATTTCTAAAGTGATTAAGAAGTGACATACAATAATAATAGAAAACCTTAAAACTCCCTTCCAGTGTAAGGTACCTTATGATCATGAAGTAAACCTTTTCCCAAGGTCATAGAAACTAAGTTTTGTCATATCCTCCCTACTTATTAACCAGAACCTTGCTTCCCTTAAAGAACCTATTTAAACTGTCATTATCAACTATCGAACTAGTCTTCTTCCATTTTCTTCCCTCGATAGATAACCCAATGGCCTTGGTGGTGACCTCTTCACTAATTTAAAAAGAAATACCTCTGAAACTCTCTTGTTGTCCCAGGGGCTAGTTGTACCATCCTAAATTGTAAGCAGTCAATTAGTGTATAAGTTTTGGATTTATTTAGCACCACATTAGTGTATTTTCATTACAAGACCTCATATAGCACTTAATGGACATCTTAATTAAAATGTGGGTCCTTTATCATTTCAATCAAGGTAAGCCATGTTTCTTAGTGTTCTCCTCTATTTTTCATCCAATCCCATAATTTATTTCATCACCTAGGCTCTATATTACCATTTGTCACTTTTGTGTTCTATCTCAACCTCAGAACTAGTTGTACCTTATAATCTCTTGTCCTCTCATTGCTCAGGACCCATGGTCCTAATTTGGTCCCTAATTGGGTGGTACATAACATTCCAAATGTTTTTTACTTGGGCACATAATGTTCCAAACATTATGTACCTAGGTAAATAATGTTCCAAATGTTATGTACCCCAAACATCGAACCCAAATTTAAACTGGGTCCTCGTCTTGGTGATTTAGCGGGGGATTAGGATTTATAGTCAATTTGCTCAAGTTTATGCTCCTAAAATGTTGTGAGAGGTATATAAACACCCTATCTCTCCTCATTTTGGTAACCATGAATGATCAAGACTATCAAGAAATCAAGAGATCAAGCGAATTCAAGATTCAAAAGAAAGCATCCAAGAAATCAAGTATTCTTATTATGCATTTAAGGTATTCTTCACCATAGATCTAGCTTATTTCCCTCATTAATGGCCCAAGAAAAGGAGTTTTCTATCAAGGAAGGAGATACACATACCTCTTTATTCAAGTCTTCTCTATTCTCTCTCTTAATCAAGTATTGTGGTGAATTACAATATCCATTACACAAGTTTTTGTCTTTCATGATTTCCTTTTGGGTTTTTTTGTTAAGTTAAAACTATTGCATCAATATATTTGATTATATTTAAAGAATTATTTGTATTTCCAAGGCATAAACTACTTCATTTTCAAATCTAGTCTCTGCTATATGAAAACACACTTTCATTTCATTTCAAGGTTGATTCCAACTAGGGGTTTGACTAAGGAAAACCCCTTTATCCAACCTTCTTCCCCTTTTTTCTATGTGCACGAACAAGTGGTGCAGCTATTTAAACTTTCATAGGAAGATCGGGATCTGTCAGAGCAATCCTACAAGTTTCAACCCAAAACATAGAGTACATGTCATTCACAATATTTTTTACCTAGAATTTTCAACCCATATT
Organism: Thuja plicata; assembly: GCA_018584345.1. Taxonomy (NCBI): domain Eukaryota; kingdom Viridiplantae; phylum Streptophyta; class Pinopsida; order Cupressales; family Cupressaceae; genus Thuja; species Thuja plicata. The sequence continues at coordinate 1,957,230 of MU223997.1, forward strand.
TGTACCATAGGTCAGTTATATTATGTAGTTTTTGTTTCAGGTCATTTATAGTTCTCTTATATTCTGTGCCAATTTGTGTTTCCCAGTTTGTCTACATTTTCTAATTTTGCCCTCTATCTTGCACACTTCTTTTAAATTTCACCTATCCATTTCCATTACACATCTACAATGAAGGATCATTGACTCATTTAGTGCTTAGGACCGACCTGATCCTATTGGGACATCTTCCTTCCGAATACGCAAGTTTGAAAAGGAGTGATCTACCACTTTGCATTACTCCCCATTTCATACAATACATTTTGGTGAACCCAACTCTTCTTATATACTTTTTATTTTGGTGTTAGATCTCTTATATTTCCTTCTTGTATCTAATTTGTTTATCTTTCATGGAGTTGACTGAGTTAGATCGTTGATAACTTATGTTGTTACATTTCTTTTTGTCGTATGATTTTTCTGCACAAGCTAAACAAACAAGATTAGTAGCACCGATTATTCAAAATACTAAACTACTAAACCAATTAAGCCCTGCAAACAAAATAAAGAAACCATGGATGATCAAAATGAAATAAACTAACTCAAATCAAATCATCCAATACTCTATACTTTTTTTTTGCTTATGTTCTCTTTGTTGAGGTGTGACACTCAGCAATGATTCTGGCGGTACCTTGACTCAAAGATCCAAGAAATTGATTACTTGATGAGAGACTTGATAAAAACCTGCAACGTAAGTTCGATATGAAGTTGATTGATGATCATATATGAGAGAAAATGGGGGTTTAATTAGGAACTCGAGGCTAGATGAATGATCAAGATCATTCTAGGAAAATCAAGATCGACGCATGAGAGGATTAGAGACGGAGAAGATTTGGGTAACTTTCCAGAATTATAGATTTATTTCCATTTTAAACTAAAAAATAATGAGTTATTTAGAAAATAAAGAAGGAGATAAGATTCAAAAAAGTTTTTTTATTTTCAGAAGATAAAGTTTCCAAAATTCATTTTTTGAGAAAAGAAATGATTTTTCATTTTCAAAATTTTGAGAACTCACAATTTTTTATTTTTCTTATTTTAAATTGAATTAAAATTCAATTTATGAGAAAGGTGAAATTAATCAAAATCGATCAAAGTTAGATTAAAAAAAATTAATTAATTATAAATTGAGGTGAAATTAAATTAATTTGGTAAATAATTTAATTTAGGATGAATAATTAGATAATTTGAAAAAAAAAAATTATTCAAACTATAGGACTAAGGAAATTGAATTTAACTAATCAGTGAAGACCAATCAACTAAGGTTAATTAATTAAATAATATTAATTATTTAATTAACATTAGAAGATTATTAAGTGATTAAGAGATTGGACTATAGAATAAATAAGGTAATTAAATAATCATTAACTAATAGAGGAATAACTAATAGTTAAATGTGAACTCACAAGCATGTCCATTTTTGGGTGTCTACACGTCTTATTTCTCTTTACCAAGCACATGGAGTGGATAATACTTTATTATATTCAATGGTGTTTATATTCCTTCATGGTATTCTTGCATATGCTAAGACTTTCAAATATCTTTATTCCGTATAAAACATGTGTGAAGTCTTTTATCAATATTTCATATTGTTTTCTCATTAAATTGTTAACAATATGCATGGAATATATCGATGAACCCAAAGAGGATAATGGCATAAACCACCTTAATCCTCCTTCTATGGTTCCTATTAGTTATGAGGATAGAGATTAACCTCCTAATCCTATGTTAGGGAGACCCATATGCTCTCCTCCCCAACCCATCTTGATGGATAGTCTTAAGGAAGCTAGTTTATGCACTTATTTGGATGATCTTAAACACTCTTATTTTTATCAAGATATCTTTCATAATCCCAATGTTAGATATTTCATCGATGATTTATCCCAAAGAATGACATTGAGTAGAAATTAAGATCTTGATAAACCTTCTTCTTCCTCGTCACCTAAAGACAATAGGAGTAGTGATAGGAATTCCTATCTCCCTTAAGAGAATCATAATTCCCAGCCTATTCCTCCTTATACTACACTTTCCATAAAGCTCATGATGAATTTCCTTCTCCCTCGACATTAAAATCTAATTACAATGTTGGATATGACATTACCACTCTACAAGGCTATAGTGGACATGGTCTTAGTATTAATGAATAAGTTATAAAAGTCTCTATTGATCCTCCTACACAAGTTACTAGAAGTGTTCTAGGTTTCATATCTCAATCCAACACCTTGCCTACTTATTTTACTCCTATAGATCCTTATTCTTCACAATCTAAAACTCCTTGTTTAAGCATTCTTTTACCAACACCTTTTATTGTTACACCTCCTTTTGATTATTGTTTAGCTTTGGCTAAGAGAATATTTTGGAGACTTAAATATGATATTAAAATTCAATTTCTTTTAAGAAATTTTTTAAAAAATCAAAGATATCATAATGGTGATTATCATTTTATTTTTCATCACATAGATAAACATTCTCTTGTTGATTGTATATAATTTAGACAATTTATTCAAGATTTAGTAGATCGATGTCTTATTACATTAACAACAGATCATATACTTTTTCTTGATATCACAAACATACCTTAGTATCTCTTCCTCCTATTATTTTTTCTCCATCATGTAATCTTAGTAGCTTACTGTACTTAGGATACTTGGGGCTATTTTGTTTTACATGATGATCATTTTAAGCAACATAATAGGTCTTTTCCTTTGTCCTCTTGTTTTGGGGGGCAAGGTCTCTCTTGTTCATTCTCTTTTTGAAGGATCCACTATCTCTTTGTTGGTTAAATATATTATATTATGATGTACTTCCATACATGTACTTGTTGATTAAGGATTTTCCTCTATAAGGGGATTGATGTCCTTATTTACAATTTATTCCTTGTTTGGAAGTGTATATATTTTATAATTTATTTTTCCACTAAGTTTTCATAATGTGACATCCTTCCATATCCCTTCATCGTCTCTTTATGATTTTGTATCATTTTTATGTCGGTACATCCTTTATAGCATGTCATTCTTTGTTTTACGCAAGGTATTTTCATCTTTGCTAAACAATCTAATTTATGCATCAAAGGGCACGACTGTCATAAATGATCTTCCATTTAGGGAATGTATGATGTTCCTTTACAATGCATTAATTATTCCCTTTTTACTTGTCTATTTTATAACATGGTGTATTTTCATGCATAAAAGTGTTTGTTTTACATTAGGATTTTCTCTTTTTTCGGAAGGTTTGTATCCTTGTTGACAACCTTTTATTTTCTTAAAAGTGCATGTTATTATGAAAGATCTACCACTTAGGATATACAATGTATTATATTTTACCTTGCTTTCACCCTTGGGGGGAAAGGTTTCATTTTCAATCTTCCTTCTCTTTCTAAGGACACACTTTTCTTAGTATAGTGGCATTTGTCGATCATCTGACATTCTTTTCTTATATAGAATTATTTGTATTGATTCAGGATTATTTCTTATGCAAGAGGTGTGTATCCTTGATCACAACCTCTTCTTTATTTATAAAAGTTTGTTCAAATTATAAATAAACACCCTTACTTGGGGTCTTAAAGTGTGTCATCCTTCATCAAGAATCCCTTTTTCACCTAGAAATAGGGGTCTAAAAGGGTGCCTTCTTGTTCTCATCTCCTCTTTGTCTTGAAAATGTTGTATTTTTTCAAGAACTCCTCTTGAAGGTAGATGTCATGTAACCAAGATCTCTTCCTTTCAAGGGTCTCTTCCCAATTGTGGATATCCTTTCATGATTATATATTCCTTGGCTAACAAGAGTCTTCACTCTTTGCTAAGGTTCAAGCATACATTGTTGATTTAAGGATATCTTCTTATCATTAGAAGAGGTATCCTTGTTCTTTTTTCATTATGATGTCACCATAGTCCTATGTTTCCATCATAAGGAGGGGGCATACATGCATCCTTCTTCTACATTATGCATCTTTTTTTTGTGTATAGGTCTAAAATTTTAGCACCCATTAATTTGGAAGCTATGGGACCTATTGGGCCCCATTTTAGTGATCTCCCCAATTATGGATGCATTTATGCTTGAGTTTACCACTTTTCTCTCCATTTTCCCCGATCTTCTTAATAATTCTCGAACCTCTCAAAATCTACCTCAAAATTTACACTTTCGGGTATAGGTCAAACCCGGTTCGACCTATGCCAAGTTGAGGTCAAACCACTTTTGACCTATACCTCGGGGGTTTAAATTTGGTGGGTTTTGGGATAGATGCATAATATTTTCATTTTCCCTCCTAGCACAGTTGACCTCCGCAAATTTGGACCCCGAAATATCTATAAAGAGGCCTCTTCCCTTCATTTTTCCATCCATTACATATCTAGGTCCACTTACATATTCTATCTATCATATGCTATGTTATACATGAAAGAATTAAATCTTAAGAAATCAAATCCAAGGTGCAATTCAAGTGCTCTTTTTGAATATTTCAAGCAAGAAAGAAAGGATTTGGCTCTAAGATTTGAAAGCTATCTTCTATCCATTCTTCATTCCTCAAGCATATCAAGCATACCTACATCCATGATCTATTATTTGGAAAGTGTAGATTTGTTGAATTATTGAAGACATCCTACATTCTATCAACATACATTCAATCAAGCAAGTATACATCTTTGTGGGTATAACATATCTGTATCCATCCACAAGGGTTTGACAAGCAAGGTGAATACTTATATTTATCTTTTTTTACATGATTTACTAATTTTATTTCAAGGTTAATTCCTATATAGGGGCTTGACTAGGGAAAGACCCTTTCCCCCAACAATTTCCCCTTCTCTTGTGTGCAAGTGTCGATTTGCAGATATGGAAGTGCAGTATCAGTCATAGTTTTAAGACCTTTAGACTCAGACCTCCAGGGTATAGGTTGAACCACCTTTAACCTATACCTAGGTATAGGTCAAACCAGGTTCAACCTATTCCTATAACACTAAGATTTTCACAACAAAGAGCTCCAACCTGTAGCTTTTTAGATCCAGATCTATTTCTAGTTTTTAGTACAGTTGTGTGTGTGAAATAGTGCACCTATTACCTGCGACACAACACTTCAATAGATCATTATGTTAGTCAAAGTTAGGGTTAGTAAAGCATGAAAATCCACTAAAATTGATCTATTTCTTTCTAACTAGAAGGAGTCTGAAAAACAACATAATAGCCCTCAGATTATGCCTTTTACAGTGACATATACAACCTAGCCTGAAAGATTCTATTAAAAGTAAGAAAGATATCTAAATAACATGCATTCTAGTTCTAGAAATCAAGATTATAACAATGCATAATCATGGAAACTAAAATGAAACATGAATCCATATAATTCCTAACAACATAACAATACATTTTCAATCTAAAATTTAGGCTCTTTTGAGCTCAAAAAATCCTTCTATTTATAGAAGAAATGAGGAGAGAGAGGGGGGACAAGGGTCACTAATGGAGTTGTAAAACCCATTAATGAGGTGTAAGAGGAATATATTCCAAAGGCATTCATGAGGCATGGGCTTGAGGAATCTCCATTAATAATGCATTAATGGGAGTATTTAAGAAGCATGGTGAGGGTGTAAGAGGCAAGCTTGAGAAGGTGGACTCAGAGAGAGTCAAGCTTGAGAAAGTTGAATTTCTCAAGTGGGTTGAGTTCCTAATCACATTTTTAGGAATGTGACATCAGTAGGAGGTGGGTTAGAATGGGATTATGATTATGATTAGATTTAGCATGGGGTGAATAGGTTGGGATGGGTTTGAACCCATGGTCAAGGTGGTTAAGGTAGGTTAGGTTAGGGGTTAAAGGGAATATTAATGAAATGAATTATATTAAATATATTCATTTAAAATAGGAATATTAATTATTTAAGCCTTTTATTACTTTAGATAATTAATTAGGACTATAGCCAATTAATTAGATTAATTTAGGCTAGAAGATAGGCTTTTTGCAAGTGATTAGATATAAATAGGGATTTATTTAATTCCTTTTAAATTAATTACCTTAGCCATGTATTGATTTGGAATGTTTTGATTTAAATTGATTTAATTTTATTGGCTTAGGTGATTAATAAAATTTAGTGATTAGATCACTTAGGAGATTAAATTTGATTTGAATGAATTATGTCAGTCGATTGAAGAGTTGTCTTAACATAATTGGGGGTATCATCACACTTAGGACAAATAGGGTCTATAGGCAGAGCAGACCAAATCTAGGTGGTTACATTTGCCCCTCTTTGAATTTATGTGTGATCAGCACATTGATTCAAAGAAAGTTTTCGATTTTGACTTCAGAAAGATTGAGAATTTCACTCACGATCGAACAAAATGCTTGATGAGACCGGTCTTGCACTTGATTGAACTAAACTGATAGAATTGACTTTGCACTTGGTTATCATACAAAGGTCAATAAAAGATCTTAAAGATACAAATTCTAAACTTGGTTGTCATCCAAAGATTGATAATACTGATTTCAAACTTGGTTGTCGTCCAAAATTTAGTATGAAGCTGCCATGAGCTTAATAAGAATCTTTTTAAAATAAGGAAACACAAGATATCCAGCTTATGAGAACCAAAGCTTTCTATCCAACATTTCTGACTTAGTCAAGAAAACTATCATGCCCCTAGTTGTTTGATAACGGAGTCATTTTAATGTTGTTTTGAGCAAGAATTGATTGATGATAGTGTGATCATGCCCCCTTGGGAATGAAATTGAAGGAAAGAAATGAAATCCCTCTTTTGAAATGACGTATCACTTGCAGGAATGGGTGAGGCAAGAAAGAGAGGAGTAGAAGAAGTGAAGAAATAAGGTGTGTTTAAGAATAAACACATGAGAACCAAGTTAATCACGTAAAAATGTGAGTGGTGATATTGATAAAATGATGTCGGACCAAGAGTTTTGATGAAATGTACAATTTGACAGATTTTCGGAACAAATGGAGCAATTCTACATTTTCAGGAGCGGTCGCAAAAAGTTTACTGTACTGCATAAAACACCTTAGGAACCTTCAATTTGGTTCCTGATTGATTAAAAAGAGAACAAAAATGGAGTTTCAGTTGCCTGGGAGGAGTTTCAAAACCCCTAAATAGCTCAAAAGACCAATATATGTCTCAAAAGTTACCATTTTACTATTCATTTTCACTTTTACCCATAGTAAATTTGAGAGCTCTACAGAGAAGATGGTGGTCCCAGTTAGGAAGCATCATTTTGAGCTCAGTCATCACCATCAGCGCCCGTCTGATTATGCACCTTTGGTAAGTACTCGCAAAACTACCTCGTGAATTTTGTAATTTTTATTTTCATGTAGTTTTGTAGGTTTTAGAGCCCTTTGAATTCTGGGTCACATCCGGGATTCTGAATCACACCCTATCAAACCCGCGTCGCATTTGGTATTTCCCAGATTATAACCTATTTTCTTGGATTTTTGCGTCGCATCCAGTATTTCCTGGATCCCATCCCGTTACCCTGTTTTAGTTGAGTTTAGGATATGAAATTCAGTTGATGTCGTACCCTGTCCGTTCAGGATCATACCCCATTTTTGGGGTCACATCCAAGATTTTCAGGATCGCACTCAGTATTCTTTGTCGCATCCTATATTTTTAGGATCACATTTGGCAAAAGAGATCACACCCTTTTTTTCTAGGATCGCATCTCATTTTTGGACTCAGAAACTTAGCCATTGTGAACTGTTTGTCTGTTACGGGTCCTGAATCACTTAGTTGATCATGATTTTGCATTTTTGTCATAGATAGAACACTAATTTATCTTTTTATTTTACAAAAACAAGTTGATTTTTAGGTAGTTGCTGTATGAGTTAATTTTGGCCTTCTAAATCAACCACACACTTCAACATAGTCATTCTTCACCAGGTACAGCCAAGACTGAATTTGAGTTATTCATCCTGACTGTCTGCGTGATTCGACCTGTTGCCTTCTATCTAGATGGAGTTTTGAAATTTGCTCTCAGGACGAGGGCCTCACAACTATGGACCATCTAAGAAAGAAGGATTTTAATCATGATGAACAATGCAATGCAAAACTTATGCAAGATTATACTAATGAATTGAAATATGCAATATCACCTAAACATGAATTCTACATGATTTCAATGCAATTTTAATCTATAAATTGAAGTTATTCTACTTGCAAATTGAAATTATTCTATATGCTATTATGAAAATGAGCTAACAATTCAGCATGATAACAATGCAATTCTAATTCAAGTTTTCCAGGGGATTTGAATGAAGAAAGAGGGTTCTTTTATAAACCCTGAGAAGACCAGAATAGAAACTTTCCAGCTTTTGGAATAAAACAATTAGAAAAACCAATTAAAATAGAAAG
>MU223997.1:1969523-1980710 GCA_018584345.1 Thuja plicata
AGATTTAGGATTTTCTGTATTTGACACTCAGGTCGAGTAGAGTCAGTGAAAACTCAGAATTTGCCTAGTACAATAGGACTTTGATGATTTAGAAGAATGACAAATGCAACAAAATTGGTTAAGGTTGAAAGATGCCAATTTTGGGGTGTTACAGTTGCATTCTGCGGTACATATCCAGGGCGCGTGCTTTCCTTGGCTGGACTGCTGTCAGATGATGAGCATGAGGTAGTAGTCCGTGTAGGATTACGATTATTGATTGGTTTACCCGATATAGGGGTAAATCGGGGGTTGTTGATTGCTCTTGCTGAGAGATGGCACTCAGAGCACAACAACTTCCATCTCTTGACCAGGGAGATGACAGTCACTCTGGAGTACATATGGCGCATACTATGAGTTCCAGTTATTGGCTGTGAGGTGCGCTTTGAGTTGACTTCTGCCATGGCGATTGGTGTAACTCATCGGTATTTTCAAGATAACACCATTGATCAAAGATATCTTTCTTGGGATTATATGTGCAATCATTATGATCGGTTATCTGTATATTTAGCAGGCTTGATTGGTGGCATCCTGATGCTAGACAGAGGAAAACATGGATTCCTTGTAGGATGGGTAGATATGTTGGAGCAGATGGTCGTCTCTAGATAGATATTTGCATGGGGCAACTACATTCTGACTCATATGTACCAAGATCTCCATGAGATTGTTTACCATTATACTCAGAGCATGACTGTGGGCATTTTGATTCTTCAGATCTAGGCCTAGGAGTACATCTCAGTGACACGACCCATTGTAGACAGGCAGCGGGCACCTGAGTATCCTTATGTTTATATGTATGTCGGTCTGATTCATCAGCCCCATCTGGGCAAGGTAGAGTACTGACAGAGGCTTTTTGATGATATGACAGAGGTAGTATGGCGGCCATACTTGGACTATGAGGAGTGGACCTTGGATGCCAGACAGGTCCCATTTTTCTTTCAGAGTAGGTACCTTATCAGGAGGACCAGATACATCGTAGAGCATTTTGTACACACCTAAGTTTTGAGACAGTTCAGCCGACGATAGGGCAGGACCCAGGATGTGACTATATATGCCAGAGTTTGTGATGACGCACCATTGTGGGGTGTCCAACTGGTATATGAAACTGCCCACTAGGAGATCAGAGACATGGTCAGAGTAGATTGGGATCTTTGTTGTGATGTGGAAGATGCAGGTTGTTCAGATGGGCATGCTGCAGAGATGCTTCAACATCCATTTTCATGATTCACAGTGCCTGAGGAGGCCATTCCTCGTATAGAGGATCTGATAGATTATGATCTTGATGATTGTCCTGCCAGAGGTAGGGGAGGAGCACAGAGAGATAAGGGTGCTGGGGGTAGAGACAAAGGGCATGACGGAGGTAGACAAGATGGCAGGCACCCTCCTCTAGATGAGGGAGATGATGGTGGAGATGATAGGGGAGGTGGAGCTATGGGTGGCACTATAGATGTGGGTAGTGGCAGTGGGGAGGGTCGACGTACCCACTTTAGACTTTTTTCCCCCAGGATGGATCCAGGTCCTTTACTGATAGGAGAGAAATAGAGACAACAGAGGTCGCAGTAGCAGAGGCAACCTGATAGATCACAGGATAAACCTTCAGGATAGGATTTTGGTAGGGGTTCCAATAGATACGGAGACTCACTATCTCAGTGTGAGCGGGAGAGAGAGAAGCTGAGAGCGCACATCACTACTTTAGAGGCTTTATTGACAGACATGGATGCATAGTTGGAGCGCCTTAGGGTAGAGAGGGATAGGTAGGGTGATATGCTTAGAGCGAAGAGAGATACCCAGGCTCAGATAGCCACTCACCAGGGACATATAGCAACCTATTACTTTGCTTTATACCATGTTGCAGTTCTAGAGGGCCAGAGAGCACATTCTTATTCATGAGTTGCCCAACAATCTGAGGGAGCGATGCCTCCTCCACTTCCATTCACACCACCCCCTCCTCCTGCTCCTCCAGATCAGGGAGAGGGGGGAGTCAGACATGAGACATATCTTTTTGTACTATTTTGTGAGATCATATTGTATATCCAGAACCCTGTGAGGCTATTCTTTTGCACCATTGACACTTTATATATGTATATCTGATTCTTTCTAATCCTCTGATACTCATTTTGTAGACTTGTGCCATGTTGTTGATCTTTGTAGCATGATGTTTTGATATATATCTGATGCTGTTGATTATGATCCTGACATGTTTCATGAGTTCCATTTGCTTTGATAGATTTGTTTGCACATGTGATTGTATATTGGTCTTATGATTAGTTAGATTAGATGATGACATCATTTATGTGTTCATATTTATCACTAATATAAATATGTGTCAAATGATACTATGTGAATATGCAAAATGTATGTTTTTGAGTTTTTCATATGCAAGTAAAATGTATGGATGCACTCAAGATGTAAAAAGAAATGTGATGCATAAAATGCTTTATTTTTTGTATTTTCCTTCTGTCTCATTTTATGGATGAAAAATGTATGCTATGGATGTGCAACGATATAAATATCAGTAATAGTAAATGGATGTAATTAACTTGGATTTAGAAGAAAAATAGAAATAATTTTTGAGCTCAAATTCCTTATGCTTTTACTTCTTCCAAAATGCATCATGCAATCTCTAAATGTAGCTATATGTAGACTCCTAGGACTTGTCACTGATTGGCAGATATTGAAACATTTTTATTATCATTGGGCACTTTTTGGAATGGATACCACCTGATAGTACAACAATCACTAATACCCACTAATATTATGAAAGTATGAATACTATTTTTATCGGATGAGATGTCAGAAACAAACTTAGGCATCAAGGCATAGAAGTCAGGATGACAAGTTAGTCACCTTCCTTTTATTATATCAGTTTCTGTGTAAGGCAAGATATTGGACCCGCAATGACCTTGAAAATTCATATCCTTGGGTTCATTATGCTTCGTATACCATAGTGAGAATCTGAGTTAGAAAACATACAAGGAAATTGTTTCAACCTCACCGTAGTTTACACATAGCGAAGATCGAGATATATGCGTCTATCCACTCATGGTGGCAGCTCTTACCATAAACATCCAAGTTAGGTGAAATTTATAGGATCATTTGGAACAATCACCATACACAGAAAATCCAGAAAATGGTATGCCCCCTATCCTTGTGATTCTTTGTCTTTGCGCAGACATCATGGAGTAACTCAAAAGACATAACAACTATCAATTGTGAATCAATTAAATAAAATTCATAAATTCTTAGATGCCCCCAGTGAAAACATCATGGGTTCATAAAAGAGTCATAATCAAACCAAGATCAAACTGTGTTTAGGGAGTATTGAGAAATACTATTGATTCATTTTTCAAGTGCAGTATTGATTCATCAATCAAAAAGTTGGAATTCAAGAAAAAATGTGTTCCATGTCTGTGTATAACTTTCTTCCTGTTTGCAATTCAATGTAGGTCGTAGGAACATCGTTCATGTTAGTGCCATGTTTGTGCCAACCTTGTTTCATGAAAATTTATAGTTTAGTGAAAGCATCAAGAAGCATTGTATCACAAGACAAACCATCCTATGACAACCTAGAAGATATAACCTATCATACTGCAAAAGATGCCCTCAGTGCAAAATGACTTGATCCTAAGATAGAAATACAGACAAATCCCAAGCAAGGATAAGATTTTTGTAAGGAAATGAAGTCAACTCTTAGCACAGGTGTAATCGTGAAGGCTTAGTATCAGTAGTGCATTGATAGATGGAGCACAGAACACAAGTGATGCCTGATTGCCAGGTTTTCACCACTTGGCAAAACTTTTTATTCTTTTTGCTACCAGGATGCCTGTTTTACCAGGTTGTCATCAAGGCACTTTTCCTCTTTTTCAATTTTTTTTGCTATTTTTTCTTTTTTTAATGTTTTTGTAGTATCAAGGCACCTGTTTGCCAGGTTTTCACCAAGGATACCTTTCTTCAAGACTTTTTCCATTGTTTTTGAATTTCTTTAGGATCAATTTTCTGAATGTTTTTGGTATTTTATGAAAACTATTTACTGTATAGGCTCTGCTAGCCGAACATCAAGCGTAGAACCGCTTCAAATGTAAAGTATTAATAGGATCTGGAATGAAATCTCCCTCATGTGTAGCTAATTGATAGGCTCTAGTCCCAAAAGTAGCAGTGATAATATAGGGTCCCAGCCAGTTAGGTTCAAACTTTCCCTTCTGTTCTTTGTTAGGCTAGTTCTTAGGATTATCCTTTAGGACGAGATCCCCTACCTAAAATTGTCATGGTTTAACCTTTTAATTGTACCCCTTGGACATGTGTGCTTGGTACACCTTCAGATGATCAAACGCCTATTGCCTGCGCTCATCAAGTAGGTCTAAATAATTCACCCTATTGATGCGGTATTGCTCATTAGTTACAAGACCGTGTAAAGATATCCACAAAGATGGAATTTCAACCTTAATAGGTAGTACTACTTCAGCGCCATAGACTAGGGAAAATGGCATAGCTCCCATTGGTGTTATGATGCTTGTTCTATAGGCCCAAAGTGTCAGATTTAGTTGTAGATGCCAGTCTCTATCAGACTTACTCATAGTTCGGTGTAGGATTTTGAGAATATTCTTATTAGATGCCTGTGCCTGTCCATTACCTTGAGGATAATAGATTGAGGAGCAATTTTGAGTGATGTGGAACTGTTTGCAAAGGTCATCAATGTCTTGATTTTTAAATTGGCCCCCATTGTCTATTACAATTGATGAGGGTATCCCATATCTATAGATAATGTAGTTCAATATGAACATAGCCACTTGTTTGCCAGTGGCTTTGATTAGTGGCACGACCTTGACCCACTTCATGAAATACTCAGTGGCTGTAATGATGAACTTGTGTCCATTTGAAGAATTGGGATATATTTGTCCAACCAAGTCAAAGGCCCATTGTTGAAATGGCCAATGTGTAATAAAAGGTATAAGTTCTTTGGCAGGAGCATGGATGAGATTTCCATGTGTCTGGAATTTATGACATGTTCTGGAAAATTGAATAGCATCTTTTTCCATGGTAGGCCAGTAATAGCCTACTCTGAGCAGTTTCTTTGCTAGTGAAAAGTCATTTAAATGTGATCCACATACACCTTCGTGGACTTATTTTAACGTGCAATCAGACTCTTTGAGTTCTAAACATCTAAGAAGCGTACCGTCGAGACCTCATCGATATAAGTTATTAGTTATGAGGACATAATGTGATGTTGTCCTAATCAAGGCTTTTTTTTCATTTCTGGATAGATTGTTGGGAATGGTTTGGTCAGTTAGTTAAGCAATGATATTAGCATACCGAGATTGGTCTAGGGTGTTCAAAGCACATATTACTTGGTATTCAGGGGTATGAAAGGCTAGATAGGACAATTCTTCTACCAAGAAGTCATAGAAGAATTGATTTTCCTCCAGTTGTAATATGGATGCTAATGTAGCCATATCATCTACAGCTTTGTTCTCTATTCTGGGTATCTGCTGGAATGTGATGAAGACAAAGTACTTTTTTAAGTCATCAACCAGTTGTTTGTAGGGTGTCAATTTATCATCTTTCATCTGGTAATCTCCATTGACCTAGTTGATAATGAGCTGGGAGTCACCATACACGTGTAACTCTACAATCTTCTTCTCCATAGAAAGTTTAAGACCGTTTACCAATGCTTCATATTCAGAAATGTTGTTCGTGTATGGAAACATCAATTTGTAAGACTTGGGTATTTTGTAGCCTTGAGGAGTTATGAATAGAACCCCTTCTCCAGAGCCTTGTTGCATGAAGGAACCATCAAAGTACATCTTCCATGAATACTCAGTGAGGTGCATAATTGTTTCATCAGGAAACTCAATCCTTAAAGGTTTTCCATCTTGGAGTGGTGAATCGACTGACTGATCTGCGAGGACTTGTCCTTTAATAGCCCTTCTGTCCACATACTCAATGTCAAATTCACTTAGAATGAGGACCCACTTTGCTAGACGTCCTGTTAATGTTGTTTTGCTTAGGAGATACTTCAAAGGATCTATCTTTGTAATTAGCCTTACCATATGTGACAGCATGTAATGTCTCAATTTTTGTGATGCAAAGACAATTGCTAAGCATGCTTTTTCAATAATGCTATAATTGAGTTCATAGGAGACTAGTGTTCTACTAATGTAGTAGATCTCTCTTTATTTCTTCTTTTCATCCTCTTGTGAAAGCAATAATCTTAGTGATGTAGCTGTAGCTAAAATATATAGGAGTAATGGATTTTTGTGAATGGGTGCCATAAGAATAGAAGGAGTAGCCAGGTACTCTTTTAATTCTCTGAAGTTAGCTTCATAGTGTTCATCCTATTTGAAGGTGACCCCTTTATGTAGCAATTTGGTAAAGGGTTGTTGTCTATTAGCAAGTTGTGACATGAACCTCCTGATTGATTGAAGTCTCCCTTGTAATGTTCTCATTTGACTAATGTTGCATGTTGGAGTCATTTCTAGTATAGCCTTAACTTTGCCAGGGTCTACCTCAATTCCCTTCGCTGAAATAGTAAACCCTAAGAAATTTCCTGATTGGACCCCAAAGGCACACTTCTTTGGATTGAGCCTGAGGTGAAATTGCTCCATTCTATCCAATATCTTCCTTAAGTCATCAATATGAGTTCTCGTTTATTTGGATTTAGCTAAGGTTTCATCCACATAATTCTCCATGTTTTATGCATCATATCATGGAATATAGTAGTCATTTCTCTTTGATATGTAGCACCGACATTCTTTAACCCAAATGGCATGATGTTCCAGCAAAATGTGCCCCATGCACATGTAAATGCGGTCTTCTCTTGATCTTTAGGGGCAATCTTTATCTAATTGTAGCCTGAGAACCCATCCATTAGTGAATACATTTGGTAGCCTGCTGTGAGGTCTATGATCATATCAATATTAGGTAGGGGGAAGTCATCTTTAGGACATGCTTTGTTTAAGTCTCTAAATTTTGTACATATCCTAATAGATTTATCAGATTTAGACACTGGGACCACATTGGAGATCCATCCTATGTAAGCAATGACTCTGATGAATCTAGCTTTCAACAATTTCTCTAGCTCTTCTTTTACTAACAATGCAACATGAGGATGCATCTTTTTAAGTTTTTGTTTCACGGGTTTGATCCCGGGAGATATAGACAAGTGGTGCATTATTAATTTAGGATCTAGTCTAGGTATATCTGTATAAGACCATGCAAAGTTGATCTTATTCTCTTTCAAGAACTTGGTGAACTATGTCTTCTCCTCTTCTGACAAAGATTGTGCTAGGTGTACTATTTGAGGATCTTCAGTTGTGCCCAAATTAACTAGCTGTGTTGGTTCTATCAGAATTGGAGACCTTTCTTGAAAGTGCTCAGGGAGGATATCAAGAATCTCATCCTTTGGTGCCTCTAAGAGGTTTTCACCATCGGATACGTCTTTTTTTTTACTATTTTAGGATCTGACACTGCGACAACGTGGTTTTCACTGTCAGTTCTCTTTTTCTTTTTATTTTTCATTTTTTGACTGAGAAACTTGATATCCTCCTGTGACATGTTCATGCTCCTCGCATTGGTGGAAGAAGGGTAAGGTTCACAAGTGTTTAGATAGCAAGCCAAGGTTTAGTCATTGGGAAAGTCAAGGATAGGAGTAGGATCCATATTAGTCCAATCAATCAGATCTGGGGTTGTTAAAGATAAGGAGTTAGATTTTGGGAAGGACAACATCGCGTTAGCGTTAAGACTATTAACTAACATGACATGTTCTATTAAGTTAATCTCTTCAATGTTTAGATCAATAAGAGTTAGATCGTCATTAAAAGGGTCATTGTTAGTAATATGTGGACCAAACTCTAGTGACTCTTTAGTAGATCTTTCATCATCATCTCTCTGTAAAAGGAGGCTTCTTTCTTGTCACCTCTGAAGTTATTCTAGACTTAGGAAAACACCAGTCTCTCCATCAATGATTGGAGGAAGGAACTCCTCCTCTGCTTCAGGAATATCAATATTGTTGGGAGTAGTGTTAGAATGTTTGTTGGGTGCTGACGGAGCTGCAAACATGTGAGTAAAATCTATTTCAATATCCTCTATGGTGATAGATAGCTCATCCCACTCATAATAATGAGAGTCGGTGACTTCATCATCTGACCTGTTTAAGAATTCAACAATAGTTATCTGATGTACCCAATTAGCCACCTATGGATCAAAGTGTGGTAAATCAAGGACATGTGAAACTGTGACCAACTGCCCCCAGTTAGGATGTAAATCTTGTTGTCGAGGTGTGTCTTTAGTAATTGTTGCTATCAATGGTATCTTTGGATCATCTGTCATTGTGTCTCCTACCTCTCGAATATGAGGTTGTGGTAACAAAGGAATATGAGTGTCATGTGGTACTTCAAAGCTTGGTACATAGCGCTCACCTTGATATTCAAGATTCTCCATGCCAACATGTAATAATATTTCATAGGACCATGGTTCTAGTTCTATTTCTTTTGTTTCATCACTCCCTTTTTCAGAAACTGGACTATCCCTTAAAGAAGGGTCTTCAAATTTATTATTGAAACCTAGTCTCATTTTATCTTTGGTATCCCTGAATTCCATGTGTATAGGTTCAATGAGTCCTTTTCCTTTATCGTCTAAAGGTCCTTTTCCTTTATATCCCATTTTCTTGAGAAGATCATATCCTTTTCCATACTTCAGGGATATTTCCACATGTTTGACCTAAGCTTCTGTTGGTTCTCCCTTGTAAAGCCAGGCCAAGACTGCTTGTTCTTCTGTGTTATCTAAAGAAGATGTGGATGCTTTAACCATGCCAGTTGCTTTGTGGATTTCTGGCTCCTTAGATGCAACAGGTGTGAAAGATAGGGAAGGTTTTCCATAGGATATTGGTGATACTGGGAGCTCTGTTAATGATGGGGTCATGTCCAACTTTTATTCTCCCATACCTATTTCTTCAAGTTTTAAGGTTTTTCCAAAACTTTTCATCACCATGTCTTTGGTAGTCTCAGGAGCAATCTCATCTGTAGCTTCTTTGTTATGTAGAACCATACTACCCACCTTGATATTGTTGCAAGTATAATTGGCATCTACAGGGATTGTCACTTCCACCCCATTATGTGGGAACTTGATACATTGGTGGAAGGTAGATGACACAACTTGCATTTTGTGAATCCAGGGTCTCCCCAACAGTATATTGTAAGCCAGAGGTAGCTCCAGAACTTGACATATGACATTTCTTTCAATTGGTCCAACTCTGATGGGTAGAATAATAAGACCTTTAGAGGATCCTTCTTCCTCATCATAAGCTTTGATAGTGATTTTGCTTCTAGAGTCAATGTTCTATTCTGAAAGACCTAGTTTCTTGACCAGATTAAGGGTACAAATATTCAATCCCGCGCCTCCATCTATCAATACATGCCTAATGTGGGATTTATGACTGAGGACTTCAATATGGAGGGGTTGATTGTGTGGATGTGTCAATGATTTATCATCCTCTTTAGAAAAGGAGAGGTAAAACCATCACTTGGAATTTGTCTACATCAAGGTCCTTTGGTACATTAGCGACATGTAGGGCTTGTTCCAAGATTTCCCAATGCACTGTGGAAATTTTAAGCAACTCAAAAATGGAAATTTTAGCAGAGGTTCATTGCAATTGGTCAACCAAGTCATACTTTGTTGTAGGAATAGTAACCATGTGTTTTGTTGCTGGTTTGGGTATAGTAACAATATGAATCTTGGATGTTGATGCTGGTTTTGGTGAGGAATTGGGTCCTTTGATCGTGACTTGTGCTTGGCTCTGAGTCACTGTATTCGATTGGAAAGATATGTCTTTAACACCTTTGATTGTGACCACATTAATTGATTCAATTTTAATGTCTAGCATATTGATCACATTATCATTATTGGAGTAGGTGTAGTTTACTTCATTTCCTTTCCCTTTAGATGCTTCTCCTTTCTCGTAGTTAGGGAATGGTTTGTTAAATGCTCTATGATCTTTGTTGGTAGTTAGTCCTTCCACTTTGATCTTTCCTCCTTCAATAAGTCTTGGATAACATGTTTGAGCTTAAGACAGATGTTAGTCTTGTCTCTTTTGTTTTTGTGAAAGACGCAGTAAGAATTGTCATCCCACCATCTGGGTTTGACCACTGGTTCCCACGGTTTGGAATCTAGGATTGTGAGAACTTTGTTGTCTAATAATGTTTTCAAAACAGTCTCGAGAGGTTCTCCCAAAGTGGTGCAGAGCACCCTAGGGTTTAGCTCAAAACCCTAGCCCCAGCAATTTTGAACAAGTTTTGATGCAAGTCTTCCAACGAGCAAGTCATATTTTGCATTGTCGCTCAGTCGCGGAGCCAGCAGCGAGCAGAAAGGTAATGCATCACACACTCGCGAGCTAGTTAAAAGTTAAGTCTTATAGTGAGCAAGTGTGCGACGAGGAACTAGTCGCTCAGTCACAGATGGCTAGCAGAAAAGACAGTGCACGACAACGCAACAAGGAGCTCATCGCCCAGTCGCGAGTCAATTTGCAGTCAGAGAAAACATAGTGCGACAGCGCGACGGTGAAAACAATCGCTCAGTCACAAAGGCAAACAGTTCAGTCCTGGTGTGCGAGTGAGTGACACCTTGTGCATCGCAAGGTCGCAGGTGATTTGATGGTTAAGTGAAAAGCATGATGAGTGCGTGACGAGCATTAATCGCTCAGTCGCAAGGAAAAGGTCAGCTCGGGAGGAGAAGGTGCGAGTACGCGACATGAGCTAATCGCTCAGTCGCAAAGAAAAGATTAGCTCGGATGAGCTCATCACTCAGTCGCGAAGGAAATGGCAGCTCGGGTTATAGCACGGCGAGTGCGCGACTTGAGCTCATCGCTCAATCCCTGGGACATAGCCAGCTCGTGTAGAAGTGCAGCGAGTGCACGACTAATGTGCGTCGCAGACTCGCAGAGCAAGGAGCAGCTCATGGAGAAGCAGTGCGGGTGTGCGATTTTAGATCATCGCTCGGTCGCGATAGAAATAGTAGCTCGGGACAATGCATTACGGGTGCGCGATAAAGAGTCATCGCTCAGTCGCGAGGTAAAAACCAAGTAAGGTAAATGCATAGCGAGAGCGCGACGAGCAGGTAATCGCTCAGTCGCAGAACTAGACATGAAAGGTGATTTTCATT
>MU223997.1:1991921-2008120 GCA_018584345.1 Thuja plicata
CTCAAGTGGGTTGAGTTCCTAATCACATTTTTAGGAATGTGACATCATTAGGAGGTGGGTTAGAATGGGATTAGGATTAGGATTAGATTTAGCATGGGGTGAATAGGTTGGGATGGGTTTGAACCCATGGTCAAGGTTCTTGAGGTAGGTTAGGTTAGGGGTTAAAGGGAATATTAATGAAATGAATTATATTAAATATATTCATTCAAAAATAGGAATATTATTTATTTAAGCCTTTAATTGCTTTAGGTAATTAATTAGGACTATAACCAATTAATTAGATTAATTTAGGCTAGAAGATAGGCTTTTTGCAAGTGATTAGATATAAATAGGCATTTATTTAATTCCTTTTAAATTAATTACCTTAGCCACGTATTGATTTGAAATGTTTTGATTTAAATTTATTTGATTTGATTGGCTTAGGTGATTAATAAAATTTAGTGATTAGATCACTTAGTAGATTAAATTTGATTTGAATGAATTATGTCAGCCGATTGAAGAGTTGTCTGAACATAATTGGGGGTATGATCACACTTAGGGAAAATAGGGTCTATAGTCAGAGTAGACCAAATCTAGGTGATTACAATAGTCTGACATGGTTTCTACAAATCTAAGCTTGCATCCTCTAATAGCCTTCAAGGTAAGTTATTCATCATCCTTATTCCTTTTTAGCACTTAGTTTGGTACACTAGATATGATATCCTATTGTTTATCATTGCATGAGTGTTTGTTTTACTTTACTTACATACATTACATATTTATCATATCATCCCTACATAAATGGAAAAAAGACCCTAAAATCAAACATTACTTCCAAGACTAGATCATGCATTAGCACCCCTTCATATCCTTGGGTTGTGCTTACCAAATCTAGTCCAAAAGGGGTCACATTTTAGGGTCCCTTTTCAATGTACATGCGTGACTTTGTGGTTTACTATTGATCAACATTTCACCATATACATTTTGGTGAACCCGACACTTCATGCTTTATATCTTATGATTTTGTAGCTAGATCTTATTTTCTTTATATGCATCTAGTTAGCTCTTCTTTGCATTACATAGATATTTTTAATTTATATATATCAAAGATTATCTCTTTCATGCTTTGAATAGATATATTTTCCTCCCTATATTTAGATCTACTTTGTATACACTGTGGTTTGGTTACATGATGTGCATTTAGATATAGGTTCATTTGGTGTTAAATATTCTTTCATATCTAGATCTAATTTGTATGAATTGTGATAATATCTCTTTACATTACATTCTTTCATTCTATCTTCCTTTCCTCTCATCCTTTGTGTATGAGCTTTATCACTTTGAGTCTAACCTATAGTATGTCAGTTAGGAGAAGTCGTGGACTCATGGGTTCCTTCGATCCTAAAACTTCCTTCTTTCCTAGGAATCTTGATGAAACCAACATGAATCCTAATGATACCAATCCTATCATGGAGAATAAATCTTCTCATTCTTCTTGTTAACTTTTAGGATAGCTACAAATGTAATAGCACCTCCTAGATTGTATATCATGTGTGTTTTCCAAATGCAACAATTTATCTTTCTTTTATATTGGAAAAGAGGCTAGGAGAGAAATGTCCCTTCATGGGACATGTCTATTCAATATAATTTAATTAATCTTATAATGTTTCATAAATCAATTATTAATTTAGAATAATAGATTTAATATTGAATATTAAATCTCATATGATTAAATATAATATATATTATTATTAATCAACTTATATTAAATGTATTCTAAATGATCATACAACTCAAGCTACAAACATTAACACTCCCTCTTAGCTAGGGAGGATGATCAAATAGAATGTGTAGTGGTCTCCCATGTCAACACTTATGACCCTCACCATAGCTACACAAAACATCAACACTCCCTCTTAGCTAGAGAAGATAAAATCCATCAAGATGCAAGTCACAATAAATCCATTAATTTTGAAAGAGAGGAGAAATCACCTAACTATGATATCAGGAGATATGGTATATGTAGGAATATCAAGTCACATGATATTCACCATAGCTCATAAATATCCATGGTATGTGAAATGACATCACATCTCATGATGTCTGCCATATGGATACTAAGTTTACATAGGGACATGTCACTACATGACATGTCTCATACGGTCCAATCAATATCTAATACTATGTTCAGAAGGATCCTAATATGATCCATATGGATGCTAAGAAATCACATATCACATAACTTGTGATACGAAGTATCACCTAACTCATCATACAGAGTATCACATATCACATAACTCGTGATATAAATTATAACCTAACTTGTTATAAAGAGTAACATATCACATAACTCATGATGTGAAGTATCACCTAACTCATGATACAGAGTATCACATATCACATAACTCATGATATGAAGTATCACCTAACTCATGATACAAAGTATTACATATTATATAACTCATGATATGAAGTATCACCTAACATGTGCTACCAAGTTTTACATATCACCTAACACGTGATATGAGGAATCACCTATCATGTGGTACCAAGTTTTACATATCATCTAGCACATGATATGAGGAATCACCTAACAAATGATACCAAGTTTACATATCACCTAATACATGATATGAGGAATCACCTAACACGTGATACCAAGTTGTACATATCACCTAGCACATGATATGAGGAATCACCTAACACATGATATGAGGAATCACCTAACACGTGATACCCAATTTACATATCACCTAACTTGTGATATGAAGGATATAATATGCTTGAGAATATTACATTCTCCTTATATACCCCTATTATGGTATGTTCATTGATATTACATCACATAATGTCTACCATAATGAATCATGGCACATCCTTGAATCAAGATGATACCAAGTCAACATGATATCAATATTACAAGATCATCATCTTATAATGTTAAATACAAGTGTTCATTAACCAAAAAGTCATCACCTTTTAGAAATTTACACAGGATGGGTGAGGCCATAAAGTTATGGAATCACACAAATGACATCCACCTTGACTCATCTCAGAGGGTGGATACACCATGGTTCATCCCAGAGGGTGGAAACAAGGGCTTTCACCTTATACTTATCTCTCAAAGAGAAGAATGCAATAACATACAAAATAATATATCACCGATATTGAAACTCATTTTCATTTAAGACTTCATTCTCTAATATACCACGTTTATCTTGAAAGTACACAACCTTCTCTCTAGCAAGAAACTTGGTGAGAATATCATCCATCTTTTTTGTAGTGATAAGGTACCTTGAATAGAATACTTATGTGCTCTATTTCTTATATAGTTTGCATCACTCTTGGTGAACCCCAAGTCATCCATGAATATCATGACATAGGATTTATCATAAAGGAATTTCAGCCATTGTCCTACTATAGTCCTCTAATTGTAAAAACCATCTCCATGGTTGACTCCCTCTGAACCAATATGACCAAATTCCTTGGAGATCATAATGAATTAGACCCTCTAGATTCTCCCTTTAAATTTGAGGTCTTGCAACAACCTCCTGACCTGCTCGTCCAAGGTTTCTTTTAGATGAACTATCTGACTCCCTCTGAATCTAATATCAACCTTTTGCGAGCAAGTCATGTCTTTGTTCTTTAGTCTACATTAAGCTCTTTTCTTGAATTCCCTTTGATCCAACAACTTATCCATCTATCTAGAAATATCATGACCTAGATATCTACATAAAAGCCTTCTAGCCCACATATATGGAACTACATCATTTGAATTGCAATCCTTTGGCTTTTTATAGTTTCCTGGTCACTAGGGAAACCATCTCGATATGGACTGTCCTTCTAAATCAGAATGATTAAGATCCTTGAAAAATAATTTTGGGAGATCCTCTAGTAGCTCCCTTTGTTACAGAACTATACATGGCCCCAATCATGAAAATATCTTGCTTCAAGAGACTCTCATCATCTGGAAAATGATCATGTTGAAATTTTGATCATAACATTATCCACAGGAGCAATTTCCCATACACAAGTGTACTTGTCTAATTCCAACATGAGTGAATGTAATAAACTATGGATTTATCCCCAGGCTTGGCAACACCAAACATTCATGATAATGTGGCTCCCTTATGAAGTAGATATCAATCTTCTGAGCTCCTCATCCAAAGTTACCTCTGAATTGTTAGACTCCCTCTGAATCCGATATCAATCTTATTTTCCTTCAAGATCATCCCCAAAAAAGATCAAGGAAAATATCTCTTATAGTACATATAGAAATATATATGAGAGAGAGACTGCAATGAGTAGATAAATATAATATTCAAGGATAATATATAATTATCCGCACATCAACATCCTTGACACAAGTTGATTCAATGAAGGTCCATATACATCAAATTGGTAAACACCTTCTCAGATTATTTGAGAGACATCTCCTCTTTGAATCATCTCCCCACTAAGGATCATTCAAATGGGAATGTAACATTGGTTATTATTCCCCCCCACAATATACAATTCCCACTCTTATATCGTTGAACAATTCTTATGTCTTCTTGTAAAATGACTTGATTGCTCCAAGAGAAGTGACACTCTATAATTAATTATTTCTTTATATAAAGAGACACCCTTCCTTGAATATTTTGTTCTTTGTTAATGCTTGACCATGATCATAACTGATTAATATATCTCTTTAATGAAAGCCTCTTTCAGGAATTTCACATAGACCCGTACATAGTCTGTCATAACTTTTGAACCCTACACTTTCTATCCAATCTCTTCATTGAGATTATTCACAATTTATTTGTGAAAAACATATTTATAATTCAGAAAAATCCAACAGTGTATTTGGGAGATATGGTCCCTATACTGAGACTATATTTTCAGAGACAGCCACACATTCACCATCAACAAAATACTCCCTTAAATTTGCAGTCTGGCTCTGATACCATGTTAACTTTTAGGATAACTGCAAATTTAATAGCACTACCTAGATTGTATATGGTATTTGTTTTCCAAATGCAACAATCTATCTTTCTTTTATATTGGAAAAGAGGCTAGGAGAGACATGTCCCTTCAAGGGACATGTCTATTCAATATAATTTAATTAATCTTATAATGTTTCATCAACCAATTATTAATTTAGAATAATAGATTTAATATTGAATATTAAATCTTATATGATTAAATATAATATACTATTATTAATCAACTTATATTATATGTATTCTAAATGATCATATAACTAAAGCTACAAACATTAACACTTCTCATGATGAAGATGAAGCATTAAGAGTTTCTCCCACCCAAGTGCAAAAGCTTACTCACAAATTTGAAAAGTTGGAACATTAGTTAGCTCAAGATAATCATAATCCTGAAGCTCTTTCTGTTGTATAAGGCTTAAATAAACTCATTCATAATGATGAACATGGTATTAACCTCTTGCATGAAATTTCCCATCATATTAATTCCAATGTTAAACCTCTTACATAATGTGCTCAAGAATTATGTTGTGTTCCCCCTACTACAACCGTTGAAACTTCTTTGCCTATCTCCACTTCCATTCCTAATCTTTCCACTTATGATCCACCTCTTATCACAACTTTAATCCAAACTTCTAACCCCACACATGTAAGTCTCCCTAATCCTATTCTTCCTTCTCTTCCTATGAGTGTCCCATGTGTTTCATTGCCTTCATCTATGCCTTCTTTTCATAGTGTTCCTTTTTCATATACCAATCCTATTTCCATGAATGCTTCTACCATGCTTCATGCTTCTTCCAACATTACCTCCCTTTCACATAATATTCCTAATAATTCCAATGTTTCTCCTCCTATAATTTCTTCCACTGATTCTACCATTAATAACTTAGCTCAAATTGTGTCTTCTTTGCAACAAACTTGCTTCTTTGACTCAAATCAAATTCAACATTCCCACGTGTGATATTGCTAGTCCTTTGTCCATAGATATTTTCTGAGTTTTTATTCCACAAATTATTGAGATTCCTCATCTTGAGACTTATAATGGTAAGAGTGATCCTGTGACTCATGTTAAAACTTTTCAAACCTTGTGTAGGGATTTTTCTCACGACTATAAGTTCATGAAAAAGTTGCTTACTAGAACCTTTTGAGGCAAAGATTTGCAATGGTATTGATTTTGGCCTTCTTATTCCATTGATTCCTTCCACAAGCTTGCTAATGCTTTTATTCAACAATTTCAAAACAATAATGGTCCTCCAATTTCTTTGACTGATTTAATGCATTGTAAACAAGGTGTTAAAGAAAAATTTAGTGAATTCATTGGTAGATTTAAGCATTTGCAAGCTCATATTTCTTATCATGTGTCTGATGTTGATATGAAACATATTTTTATTTCTAATTTACAAAAGGACATTAGAGATAAGCTACTTCTTACTGAGGTATCTTCCTTTTCACAATTGTGTGTAGTGCTTCATCATTATCAGCTTCAAGTGAGTCAATTTGTCTGAAACACTCCAATAGATCATGTTACCATTGATAAGAGTGATGACACATCAATTCAACAAATTTTAGAAGACTAATAACTACATCAAAATCATAAAATCATCCAACACAGTTGATGAACAAGTGGAAACAACATCCAAAAGTGTGGCTCCTTTGTCCTCTATGTTTAGACCTTCTCGTACTTTTACTCCAGTTTATGAATCTTTAAATAATGTGATGTTGAAGTTAATTAATGAAAACATGATTAAACTTCCTCCTATCAAACCAATTGACCCATCCAAACCACCCTCTAGATTATTTGATCCCAAAGCTTTCTGTCAATTCCACCATCAACCTAGTCATGATACTAAAAATACTATTCATTTAAAAATGTGGTTCAATAACTCAATGATTCTAATGCTATATTTGTAGATGTTGATATCAACTATGGAAACAAATGAGTTGCACCTCCTAATCATAATTTGCAAATATATGCTAATCCTTTGCAATGCCATCTCATTCAACCAATACTATTGAGAAACCTTCTTCTCCCACACACATTGATTATGATGAGAAAGATGATGAAGCCACTCATGTTGTCAATAAAATTGAACATGTCCAACCTCAACCTAAACCCCAACCTAAACCTCAACCTCCACCTCAATCTTGTATTACCTTTGATCCTATTGAAACAATTAAGGCACCTAATGGTCATCTTTACATTTTTGCTAGGGTTGATGGTATTCCTTCTTGTGGCACCCTTGTTGATCCCACTTGCATTGTGAATGTGATAACTGAAGAGCATCTATTTAGTAAAAAACTTCATAAATATTTCTATGATAAATCTAATGTCTTTATTAAAACTTACAATGGTTTCCTTTATCCTTCCCATGGTTCCATTTCTTTTCCTGTGGAAGTTGGCAGTAAATCTTTGGATACTAATTTCACTTCTATTCCTACTTCTGAACAATTTCAAGTTAAATTTGGCCTTCCTTGGATTACCTCCATGAATGTCATGGCTTATCCTATTCATAGATGTGTTAAATTTATTCATAGTGAAGAGATCATGACTATAAACTATAGTCTTTATCAACCTTTTGTGCCTTGAGACTCTGTTGAACTTGATTTATTTTGGCCTTACATTCCTCAACCAACTAAAATCCATCTTGATTATCATTTTTTCTCATACCAAGCCTTTAAGATTCAAAATATTTGTGAACTTAGCAAAGCTAAGGATGATCCTAGTCATTGATTTCTTCCTACGCCAACTATTCCTCCTTATCTGCATCCTCTTTCTATCATATTTCACCCTAGTGTGGTTCCTTTAGTTCTTCCTCCTAAAGAATAAAAGGACCTGATGTTGATTGATCCTATCCCAAACCAAATATCTAGCAAAACCAAACGAAATTGTCATGCTCATGATCATCATTGAAAACATCATGCTAGAGCCCATGCACATGTTTCCCAAAACATTTCTTCACCTCATACCCCTCCTCATGCTTCAATTTCCTTTGACCAACCCATGCTTGAAACTATGGAGGAAGTAAATTTAAACAAATTTAAAATGAACAAACATAAAAATGTTATTCGTATCTTAGATTTTATTACAATTAATCCTGATGAAGAAGATACTCTTGATGATGATGTTCATGACACTAACATTGATATGCATGATAGTAATTATGATGATATGTATGAGACTATTGATCTTGATAATGATTTACCATCTAGGCTTTCACAACAATTATCTACCACTCCTAATGACAAACACATTGACCTCTCTTCACAGCAAGGTCCTTGTTTGGATATTGTTCCATAGGTTGTGATTGATGTTGCTTCTCTTGAGAGTTTCCCACCTCCCCCAAACACTATAGACTGAGATGGGGGGGAGAAAGTGATATGCTCAAACATCTCCTCTTGTACAGTAGGTCCTTTCTTTTATTTTATTTTCTGCTTGTTTGTCATGATTTTTCCCCCAATGATGTGTTGCTTTTTATATGTCTTGTTTAGATTTATTGAAATGACCCTTGTTGCTCCAATGACACAAGGTGATACAGGAATGAAAAATGTTGTGATAATTATTCTATTTGTATCTTACTTCTTCTATATGTTGTTACATGTTATGTTGTACATGTTCCATTGTTCATAAATGTGCCTTTGTGTTTTCTATTTGGGATGATGCAAAATGGTAGAACCTATTCTTTTTGGTCTCCATGATGCTGGCCAAAAAGAATCTTCTTTGTAACTCTTACATGCCTTTCTTCCCTTATGTTTTAGTTCCACTTCCTTTAGGGAATGTTGAAAGTTCATTTTGACATAATTTTGATATACATGAGTTATCATATGACCTACTGACCCCACAGGTGGCGCATCCCTTTCATGCTCTCTTTTTTCATGTGCTTATCTCTATTGATTTGTTCTTTCTTGGGGGAATTTCACAGTGGAAACATTTCTAGTGGATGAATGTTTGCTCTATTAAAGCCATTTCTCCCATTAAGGCATTTACAATAGCTTTAACATAGGTGTATACACTTCACTCACATTTTTCACACATGCACTATTTTTCAATGATGCTTCACATTTTTGGATCCCTTATGGACACATAATACTTAAGGATTGATCCCTCATTTTGGATCCCTTATGGACATACAATCCTTAAGGACCGATCCCTCTTTTTTTATTTCAATCCCTTATGGACATGCAATCCTTAAGGAATTTTCCAGATCCCTTATTGACATACAATCTTTAAGGACAAATCCTAGATGGATTGACTAATATGACATTTAATGCCATATTTTGTGTGGTCCATAGTAAGACATACAATCTTAGTGGGGATAAGGTAATCACCTCTCTCTCTCTCTCTCTATATTTTGGATTTTATGAGGACTTAATTCAATTAGGGGCTTGATGTTTCCTTGTCTCATTAACTGTGTTGAGATCATCTTATGAATTTGATCTACTTTACCATGAGCATGATCTTGTCTCATACTCCCACTAAAGTGGGGGCTAAATGTATAGGTCTAAAATTTTAGCACCCTTTAATTTGGAAGCTCTAGGACCTATTGGGTCCCATTTTGAAGATTTCAAGGAAGCAAGCAAGGATTTGGCTCTAAGATTTGAAGGCAATATTGTATTCATTCTTCATTCCTCAAGCATATCAAGAATACCTACATCCATGATCTATGATTTGGCAAGTGCAGATCCATTGCATTGGTGAAGACATCCTACATTCTGTCAACATACATTCAATCAAGCAATTATACATCTTAGTGGGTATAGAAGATCCATATCCATCCATAAGGGTTTGACAAGGAAGGTGAATACTGACATTTGTCTTGTTTTACATGATTTAATTATTTCATTTCAATGTTAATTCCTATATAGGGGATTGACCAAGGAAAGCCCCTTTCCCCCAACAATTTCCCCTTCTCTTGTGTGCAGGTGCAAATCACAGGGTTTCAGACTCAAATTTGCAAATATGGAAGTGCAGTATCAGTCATAGTCCTGAGACCTTTAGATTCAGACTTCCAGGTTATAGGTCGAACCACCTTCAACCTATACCTAGGTATAGGTCAAACCAGGTTTGACCTATTCCTACAAAGCTTATTTTTTCATAGCAAAGAGCTCCAGCCTATAGCTTTCAGATCCTGGTCTATTTCTAGTTTCAGTGCAGTCTGACAAGATTTCTACATATTTGAAGTTGCATCCTCTACTATCCTTAAAGGTGATTTCTTCACTATCCTTATTCCTTTTTACCACTTACTTTGGTACACTAGATTTGATGTCTTGTTGTTTATCATTGCATGATTGTTTATTTTATTTTACTTGCATACATTACATCTTTATCATATCATCCCTACATTAACAAAAAGAAGAACCTAAAATCACACATTCCTTCCAAGACTAGATCATGCATTAGCATCCCTTCATCTACTTGGGTTGTGCTCATCAAATCTAGTCCAAAAGGGATAATATTTTAGGGTCCTTTTTCAATGCACATGTGTGACTTGGTGGTTTACCATTGATCACCATTCCACCATATATTTTTTGGTCCTTAGATTGATTGTTTATTGATCCCTTTGGAGACAATGCTTTCCTTAGGAGTGGTCATATTTGTTAGAGTAAAAATGTATTTTCACTTATTAATTAAATTATTATTGATTTAATTATTAATTCACATTTTCACTTATTAATTAAATCTTTATTGATTTAATTATTAAGTTATTTTTTTTAATCTCTAGTTCACTTAATAATTAATTATATTATTAATTATTATCATGCAACCTAAGTTTTTCTACCTTCTGGTGTTTGATCTCCTTTATAAGGATTTATCTCTTTGTATTTATAAATTCTTTTGTAATTCCCTCATTTCTCTCTCTGAATGAATATTTTTATCTTTAAGATCTATGTGACTTTTGTCTCCATTCTTTGCCTTTGTGACAGGTATTTTGCTGCAGGGGATCTTGGCTCATGAATTCTTTGAATTCTAACAATTTGTATGGATCCACATGGAGACAATTCTTTCCATAGGTCTAATCCCATAAGTAGCCCCTGTGCACAAAATTTTTAAGCCACCCCTATGCACAAAACTTTTTAATATACCCTTATGCACAAAATTTTTTAAGCCGCCACTTTGTGTAAGATTTTACAAGCCACTCTTGTGCGCAAACTTTTCAAGGTAGAATTGATCAGCTTAGCACAAATTGCTAAGCCATCAATTCTCCTTCCCTCTTTCTTTGGGATGAGTGGAACTAGCATAACATAACTTGCTAGCCTATTGGATTCATGGTCTCTCTCTTCCCTTCCATGCTCTCATATTTTTTCTAGTGGGTTAGATCATTGATATTTGTCCTTGGTAACACACTTTCCCTTTCCATGTGATCATTTATGCTCTTACAATGGATTTTTCCAAACATGATATTAGTGGTTGAGATGTTTTCTCTATCAAGTTCTCTTCTAATAGTTGATTTGGATTTTTTTGTACTAACCCCCTTTGTTTGTGCCTTTTGTCTTTTTGATGATTGTTGTCTTCTTTTTTTTGTACTTGTGCATGGCTGTCTAAGCTGAGATCCTTTTTTGGGGGGCTTGTATCATTAAACTTAGTTATGGCTTATCTCTTTTTAGTTCACCCATGATCATCTATCTCATTTATTTCTCCCTTCTCTCTCTCTCTCATCTCCTTTACCATGAGCATGGGGTTGTCTCATGCTCGCACTAAAGTGGGGGATAAATATACCATTCTAAATTGTAATCACTTAATTAGTGTACAATTTATGGATTTATTTAGCACCCACCCTACTATATTTTCATAAAAAGACCTCATATAGCACTTAATGGACAACTAAATTTAAATATGGTTCCTTTATCATTTCAATCGAGTTAAGCCCTTATTTATAAGTATGCTCCTCCATTTTCCCTCCAACCCTATAATTCATTTCATCACAGACCCTATATTTCCATTTGTGGCCTTTATGCTCTATCACAACCTTAGAACTGGTTGTACCTTATAATCTCGCATCCTCCCATTGCCCTAGACACATGGTCCTGATTTGGGCCCTGATTGGGTAGTACATAACATTCCAAACATTATGTACCTAGGTACATAATATTCCAAATGTTATGTACCCCAAATATTTAGCCCAAATTTAAACTGGGTCTTTGTCTTGGTGATTTAACGAGG
Organism: Thuja plicata; assembly: GCA_018584345.1. NCBI lineage: Eukaryota > Viridiplantae > Streptophyta > Pinopsida > Cupressales > Cupressaceae > Thuja > Thuja plicata. The sequence goes on from MU223997.1 coordinate 2,004,039, forward strand.
GATTAGGATTTATAGTCAACCTACTTAAGTTTTAACCTCTAAGATGTTGTGAGTGTAGTATATAAACACCCTATCTCTCCTCATTTTGGTAGCCATAAATGATCAAAACTATCAAGCAGTCAAGAGATCCAACAAATTCAAGATTTGAAGGTATACATTCAAACAATCAAGCAATCAAATCTTCTTCTTTTGGATTTAATGTGTTCTTCTCCATGAATACAAGTTTTTTCCCTTGTTGAAGGCCTAATAAAATATGTTTTGTCTCGAGGAAGGAGATGCACATACCTCTTCATTAAATTCTTCTCTATTCTCTCTCTTAATCAAGTATTGTGGAAAATTACAACACCCATTACACAAGGTTTTGTCTTTCATGATTTCCTTTTGGGTTTTTGTGTTAATTTAAAGGTATTGCATCAATATATTTGATTACATTCAAAGAATATTTTTCATTGCCAAGGTATGAATTACTTCATTTTCAGATCTAGCCTCTTCTATATGACAACACACTTTCATTTCTTTCATTTCATTTCAAGGCTGATTCCAAATAGGGATTTGACTAAGGCAAACCGCTTTATCTAACCTTCTTCCCCATTTTTCTTTGTGCAGGAACAAGTGGTGCAGCTATCAAAATTTTTATGGAAAGCTCAGGATTTTCCAGAGCAATCCTACAAGTTTTAGCCCAAAATACAGAGTACAAGTTGTTGGGAATATTTTATACCTGGGTACAAGTTATTGGGAATGTTTTATACCCGGGTAAAAGTTATTTGGAATGTTTTATACCCGAAATTTTTTAGCCCAGATTCATACCATGAATTAGTTTTGTTGTGTAGTTTATATTTTAGGTCATTTCTAGTTCTCTATTGTTATTTGCTAATCTGTATTTTTTGATTTTTCTACATTTTCTTATTCTACTCTCTATCTTGCATATTTCTTTCAAATTGCACCTATCCATTTCCCTTACACATCTATAGTGAAGGATCATTGATCCATTTAATTATTAGGACCTACCCGAGCCTATTGGGACATCTTACTTTAAAATGTGCAAGTTTGAAAAGGAGGAGTAATCTAACCCTTTGCATTGGTCCCCATTTCATATAGTACACTATCAAATGGGGCAGACAAGCTCTCATCAAGTCTGTTGATGGACTTGATAAAGTCGACAACACCCTCCCTACAAATGTGTTATACCGTAGGGTCATTCTTGAGCTCATCTAGTTTCCCAAGCTTGATGTGGACCCAGTCCCCCCATACCTATAATAGAATACATAGGGTACTCAAATATAAGCATAAAACTATAACTCTTAATATGGCTAGGGAAACTTTCCATTATCACAAATTGATTTAAAGGCAAGAGAAATGTCTATTTGTCTGGTTGAGTGATATCATTTAACTATCCTCCCAATAAATCAAGCTCATGCGAGCTACATTTCCCATGGAAGTGAGAGTTTTTCAATACAATGTATAAAGGTACCCTTCATTATGAAAGGGGCAATGGTAAATTCAAATGTTACCACCTTTTTTTATCGTGTAATGTCATCTCATCATTCTGAGGTACTCTTTTAGATTAGTGTAATAATCATTATTACCTAGGGGCTACCTAGGCAAAATACTACACCATAACTAGTAATTAATGCCCCACTAGAAAGGGACTTTCCATAAATCAATGCCATCAGTTCCATGCTTAAATTAAAAATATTTTCGTCCATCCCCCACTCCCGCTCAATACGTAAAAGGTTAGGGTTGTGGGATAACCAACACTATATAGTATAAATAAGGAAACACCACTTCTAATGCAAGGTGTTACACATCATCTCCATTGGATTTTGAAAATTATTCATCCAAGAGAGTTTGGATGTGAGTTGGGAGAGAATGTTTTTCCAACACATTAACCCCTCCATCTTGTAACCATTTGCAACAAGAGAATCTGCAACCATGTTTCCCTCCCTATAAACGTGGTTGATAGTGAAGGAATCAAATCCATGCAAAAGCCAATGAAAATCTCCTAGAATGAATTATATGTCCTATTTGATCTTAGAAAAATCTTTAACAACATCAATGACAAGCTTGGAATCCCCTTCAATTGAAAAAGCGCTAATTCTAATGGAGAGCACAATCTTGAGTCCCCATAGAAGGCTCATTCCCTCATATTGGTTATTTGTATGTTTGGGAAATGGACCAATATAGGCTGCAAAAAAAATCTCAGTCATTTATAATCACCCCTCCTATAGAAACCAAACCTTGGATTGCTTCATTGTACCATCAAAATTTAGTTTGGACTAGCTTGGCCAAGGGGGAATCCATTTTTGTGTTTTTCCTTTTGAGCTTCTTGGATAGATCAAGCTTCCTAAAGGAGTATAGGAATTTTCAATTCCTTTCAATTTGGTGATAAAAAAGGGAAGGTGGAATGGGTGGGAAAGCTAACAACATATTGTGGAAAATATCAAAAACAACATCAGTCAGGCATTCCCTTTCACAGAAAATTTTGTTGTTCCTCTCCTTCCAAAATTCCCAACCGAGATGTAGAGGAATTTTCCACCATAATTGTTTGATATTGTCATTGAAAGAGGTACCCTCCTAGTTAAATACAATCCGTTACACATCCCTATTCATCACCCAATTAGTTCAGAGTAAATACAATAACTTTTGCCATAAATCATGTGCAGAGGGGTAGTGTATGAACATATGATTAATAGACTCCTCCTATTTGCAAAGGACACAATGGTTTGGAAAATGAAACCCACACTTAATGAGATTTTATTGAGTAATACTTTTGGCATGCATAACTCCTCACCAAACATGTTTATCGTAGGGATTAGTTGGGAGTTCCAAACCCTTTTCCACAACTTATCATGGTTACCTCATAGATAAGCATGAGATATGCATACCTCATCATGAATTCACCATTGGCATTCCTTTTCCATACAAATCTATCCTCCCTTAGAAAATTTGGAATTCTCTCCTCCTTTTTTCTTCTTTTTAAATCTAATGTCAAAGGCATAAGTTGTTGGAGGCCTGATGACATGTAACTGATTGAATGTTTGATAATGTTAAGTTGAAGATGATGCAAAACATTAAACCAATTAGTGGTTTGTATTGTCATTGATGTCAACTTGATACCATCTGTACGGTCATATACATAACGCCAAAGACTTCAGAGAATCAATGGAACAGAGGTTATGCTTTTAGCAATGTATAAAAGTCAAGTATTCACTAAGTGACATACCACACCGACGGAGTGCACACCATCGGTAAAGACAGAGATAAAGTCACAGTGATGCCCGACGAACAAGAAGATAGTGTTTCCCAACAAGCAAGATCCAATGATGCCCGACGAACAAGAAGACAGTGTTTCCTGACAAGCAAGATCCAATGATACCCGACGGACAGAGATCCCAAAGCTAACTAAAGTTGCACCAACGGAACTGGCAGTTGTCACCATTGACGAACTGTAGAATTGACTGACAGAACAAAGAGATTAGAAAATGACAAAATATCTAGCTGGAAGAGCTTAAGGATAGACTTAACTGATTGTTTTATTTGTTTTATTCAATCACAGTTAAGCAATTGATTTATATAGTTGGCAAGAAGATAACTATGAGATAAATCAGGAGTTAAAGCCGTAAATCAAATTGGCTAGATTGTTTTTCACACCAAGAATCAAGAATCAAGAATAAAAAATAAAGGAATATCATGTCTATATAAGAGACAAGCATAATTCATTTCCACAAGAACTCAGATACACGTGGGATTAAATTGAAAGAAGATGCTGAAGAGAAACTCGTGAAGGATAAACTTCATACAGTCCTGATCAATCAAGCTAAGGGAGAGCTAAAGAATTTTGCAGACACCAATGAACAGTAAAGCACAACATCACATAGCAGAAAGTGTGAAGCACAAAGGAATTGAATTGATACATTGATTAGAGAGGTATTGTATGTAAATAGATATGAATATATGCAATTCAAAGTTGCATTAGAAATAGGTCATTGTGTTTCAGTTTAACCATTGAAGCATTAAGTCTCTTAATAGAGCAGGACTTAACCGTCTTCTATAATTGAGGTATATCCTAATAGATTACCAAA
>MU223997.1:2014909-2048480 GCA_018584345.1 Thuja plicata
TGATTCAAGGATGGTAGCGTAGATGCCAGATACTAAGTGACAACCTATGTATAAAAATACTCTAACAAGGTCGCACTTAACCGTGTGTTTGTAACCTTTAACAGGGTTGGCTCCTAACAGGGCTCACATTAGAAGAGTGAAAATTTGGGGTACCGGTCCCAGTGGTTTTTTCCCTTAATAGGGTTTCCACGTTAAAATCCATGTGTTATATGTGTATGGTTTATTACTTTATTATTTTACATTTCACATATGCATTTTTGGATTGATTGGTTTACTCTACATATTTACTGAGCTTCAGTAAATAAGTTTTACTGCTTATCGGTAATCAAGGAGAATAAGGATAGACAAGGTAAACCGACAGACAGTTAATTATTTCAAGTATTTCAAGGCATACATCTTGTAGGGACTTAATAATCTGAGGTGTATTGATTGGTGGATTAAAGTTTAAAGGATAAATTTTTGAGGCCACTGATTCACCCCCCTCTCTGTTATTACCAACAAGGCCTTGGTAGAAAATTTGAATGCCTTTCCAGAATTTAGACTAGTCAATATAGTTCTCCACCTAGACCCCCAAAAACTATTTAGATAACCCACAAATATCACGAATGGATGGTAGAGAGGAAAGGTGTATGTCATATAGCTAAGTGTCCTCCTAGAAACAAATTTTGAAACCATCACCAACCTACCATTTCAAGCCTTATAGGAGCACAAATTTGTAATTAAGTACATTGTTACATATTTTGGACCTTATGGGGAGCCATTTCATACTCAATAATCAGTGAAATATTTCCTTATTAAAGTATTTTGCAGAAATAATATCACACCAATTTTATTTATGTCTGGTAAGGCTCCAACCAACCTTAGAAAGAAGAGCCTTGTTAAATTGAGATATTTTCCTAACACCAAGTCCTCCCATTATCTTTGGATGGCAACTAAAATCCTATTTTACCAAAGTCATCCTCTTCTTCTTCTCCATTCTAGACCAAAGGATTTTTCTTAGGATTATCTCTAGTTTACTAGCCCAAGTATTAGAGATTCTAAAGGGAGAAAGAAAGTAGAAAGGGATCCCCTACAGGGATTGGTTGATGAATTACCACTTACCCACACTACTCAGGAGTTTTTCTTTCCATCCAACCAACTTGCATTGCATTCTTTAAATAATTGAGCTCTTAAAGGAGTTGGAAACCTCTTTGACTATGAGTGGAAACCCAAGATAAGTATCAAGAAGATCAACACATTGAAATCCAAGGTTGTTTATGATTTTTTTTCTTTAGGGAATGATGGGAATTAAACTAATAAACTTTCTTTTAACATAATTGATGCTTTTCCTTGACACAAAGACATATTGACTGAGAAGGCATTTCAAAACTATATCCTCAAGAACTAAAGTAGTACCAAAAAGGATTGTGTCATCTATAAACTATTGTGAGACTATAGGGGTAGGGTGGAAGCAGGGCACACCCCCAGAAGTTTCTTCTCATTTATCATATGCATAAAGTTTCTTCCCATAATCTCTGCCAACATAATGAATAGGTAATTGGACAGAGGGTCACCTTTCCTAATACCTCTAGTAGCACCAAAAAATCCCTTGGGACACCATTGACTAGGATATAATAATGGACAGTGGTCACACATTCCTTAATTAGAGCAATCACCTTCTTATCAAAACCAAATCTTTCAAGCACTTTGAAAAGGAAATCCTACTTTACTTTGTCTTAATATTTAGGTATGTCCAGTTTGAAAGAAATTCTTGGAAGTTTTCATTTCTCCATAGAGTGGAAGACTTCGTGGGTAGTAATGGATGTATCAAGGATTTGCCTCCCGGGGACAAAATCATTTTGGTTGCAATTAATGAGATTGCTAAGCATTGGTTTAATTATATTAACCAATACTTTAGAAAATATTTATAGACCTTATAACAAGGCTTATTGACCCAAAGTAATGAAAAGAGAGTGGATCCTAGATTTTGGGAATCATAGCAATGAAAGAGTAATTCAATTGTTTAAGAAGTCTACCTGTTCTGAAGAATTCTCTAGTAGAAACAATCACATAAGGTCACACTCTATCCCATAATATTGGAAGAAAGAAAAAGGGAAACAATCCAAGGTTGGGGCCTTCAAGGAACCCATAAAGAAGATATCACTTCACATTTCCTCTATTGTGATTGGGCCCATGAGTTGTGCATTGTAAGCCCTAGACTATCCCTTGAGAGGCAGTCTAATAGTTGGGATTCTAAGGCATCATCAATAATACAGTTTTCATCCCTGAAATCCTTATAGAAGTGATTTGAATCTAGGAGACCTATTTTTTCATCCTCCCTAAAAACCTCATTATGTTAATCTTTGAGGCTAAGGGTGGTGTTTTTTTTTCTTATTAGTACAAGTTGACCGATGAAAGAAGGTTACGTTTTTTTCCCCTTCTTTTAACCACTGGACTCTGGAACTCTATTTCCATAATATTTCCTCCCTATGCAAAATATTTTTCCAATTAGATCTCAAAGCCTCCTCTTCTACACATGTATTTAGTCAAAGGTCACCCCAGACAATTTTCACCTGCATAGAATTCAACTTCATACAAATTTATTTTTCTATTACAAAATGTTCCCAAATGTGAACCCATTTCCTTCTAATAATTCTTAATTTTTGAATCACCTAGAATATAGGATTTCCTATCATTGGTGAGTCCACCATGCCTTAATAAAAGAATGGAATTCAAGGTGTGTGTTCCACATGATTTCATAGCAAAAGGGAATATGCCCCTTTTATAGTCTGTTTTCCATTCTAGTAGAAGTGGATTATGATAATACATTATTCAGGGAAGAGCAGTCAGGAAGGAGTTGAATCTTATATCCTAGTTAGAAAATAAGATGAATCTATCCAAGCTTACCTGAATGAGGTCCATAAATTTCCTATTGTTTGACCATGTGAAAAATTGTCCCACAAGATCAATGTTGACAAAGCTTGTTTCATTAATGAGTTCCCATATTGTCTGTATAGTTCTCATTTTTGTTTAGTTATGATGTTCATATATGTGATAGATCTTGTTTACGTTCACCTATACATGTGATTGTTATTGTTGAGGTTAAGGTGACCCAACCTTTGAAATTACTAACATTAGTATTTGGTTTTGTTTATTTAATTTTTGGTTAATTAATGAGCCTACAAGGACAATTTTGTTTGCACATGCTATTTCATTATCTAGTGGGAGTTGGCGTGTTGACATTCTATCTTACTAGGAAGGTAACATAGCTTGTTTTTTCCTTGCATGGAGGTAGGTATCCCACTTAGAGGACCTTGGAATTTCGTGGTTGTGGGTGAAAAGTGTCATGTAATGATAAATTTATATGACAAACCTACCTATGATAACTTTATGAAACACCAACCTATGATAGTTTATGATAAATTCTATAAAATAACATGGAAAAGTGTCAGAGGCACCTTTACATGTAGAAGGTGAATGCCAAAATTTTGTAATGACAAGTTGTAAAAGAATCTACTATTCTTAGACCACCAGGATTGATTCTCTTCCAACTGTACATATTTTTAGTAATGATTATTATTTTTTGATAATTTTAAGAGGTGTTGGAGCATTTTTCATACCTCAAGATAGTAAATTTTGGGTTCCCAACTTAGAAGGTTTGAATGGGGAGGCATTTGGAGATGTAGACATGTCATTTTCATGCTTTTAGGTGGCTTGAATATTGTGCAAAGTGTTCTACATAACTCAATATTATGTCCTCATATAGAAGCTTCCTCTTTGTTTCATTTATCTATATAATATGGTCTTGGAGAGAATTATGCATGTTGGGCATTTTACATGAAGTGTTGTTCTGCCAAACTTAACATAGATTGTGGATTGTCAGTTGTAGACTCCTATTTAAGAAGCTAAGTGTTGATATTATATTGTAACTATTAGTTTACTAGAATACAAAGTACTATCCATTTGGTTTGTAATTTTTTATACCATAAGGCTTTCCACCACAATATATATTGTTTTCATTATTCTACATCTTTATTAATGTTTATTATCTCCTTTTGAATACGTTTTTATTTTTGTAATTGTTAAGATTTATAAGAAAAATTTCATTGCCTCTCCCATCAGATTAGTGTATCGAAAGTGTTTTCCACACCCTAGCTTCCTTTCATTTGGTATCAAATCTTGTCCATTTTTATGATCTGTATTTTTATGCTAATCTTAAATTGAGAGGAATATTTTGAAAAGTATTTTTAAAATCTTTTTATATGAAGAAAATGGTAAGCACATCCAAAAAAGTTGATATGGAGAAGTTTAATGGTAGCAACTTCAAATTGTGGAAGTTAAAAATGGAAGACATGCTCATGGATAGAGATGTATGGGTTACAATATTTGGAACAAAACCTCAAATTATGAGTCAAGAAGCTTGGGATTTAATAGATCAAAAGGTTAAGGATTTGATAAGACTCTATTTAGTAGATTCAATGCTCTTGAAAATCCATTAAGAGAATATTGCAAATGAAATTTGAAAGAAGCTTGGAGATGTTTATCAGGATAAATCCCTAACAAACAAGAATTTCCTAAGAAAGAAGAGTATTCTCTAAAAATGCAAGATGGAGGATTTTTTACAAATCATTTCATTTCTTTTAATAGGATAGTTTCTTAGTTGAGTTTTGTTGGTGACAAGATTGAGGATGAGGATTAGAGAATACTTCTATTGTGTTCTTTGCCTAAATCATGCAACCACATTATTATGGCTATTGTAAATAAAGCAACCAAGTTCAAGATGGATGATGTGGTAGCATTGATATTTCATAAAGAGATGTGGAGGAAGAATTATGAGTTATCTAAGGAGGATCTTTTAGTTTGTGGTAGATCCAAAGAGAAAATAAATAAGGACACAAAATATGAAATAGGTGATCCAAATCCCACGGGATATCTAAGTCTCCAGGAAATTCCAAGGAAAAGTATTGGAACTATGGAAAAATTGCTCACTGTTGTAAATATTGTGAGGGAAAAAATAATAAGATACCCTTTAATTCAAATTCTGACAAATCCTCTAGGAATGATGGTGAATAATTTATCAAAAACTTGGCAACAAATGCATAAAAATATGTGTGGTTGATAGATTTAGGTGCCTATTTTCACATGATCTCACATCAAGGTTGGTTTCCAAAGTATGAAAAATATAATGGTGGGAAGGTGCATCTTAGTGATGAATCTCTTATGAATATTGTTGGTCACGGAAGACTCAAGATTAGATTCCTTTATGGAAAAAATAAGGTGATCGATGGTGTAATATACATCCTAGGTTTAGTATAGAATATAATCTTTGTAATTAAACTAAGTGATGTCTCACAAGGTGTATTCATGATGAATAGAGGTTATTTGGTGATTTATATTGGTGTTTGGATAAGCACCTTGTATAATATAGATGCACACACTGTATAGTGCAATAGTGTTTCTATGGAATCCAAGAACAAGGCTCTACATTCTTCATCCTCATCATCAAATCAAGATGTGAAGATGATTGTTGTTTCTATATTTAATGATTGTGAGATTTAGGTTGATAAGGGTAAAATGCTTTGGCGATGAAACTCCTAGTAGAGAAGACAATGTTATGGAACCAAAAACTTCGTGACATTGGTGAGAATGGTCTCAAAACCCTAAAAGATAAATGCCCCATTGAGGGGATTGACCTCATTAAGGGTCTTGATGATTGTAATCTTGAGTTCAATTTCTAAAAACTCTGCATTTATGGTAGACAAAACTATGCTCAATTTTACTCTGGTTCTCACAAATCTTTTGGGTTGTTAGATTTGATACAGTATGAATTTTTTTGGTCCTCTTAATGTTACTTTGATTTCAAAATCTATGTCTTTTGTATTGTTTATTGATGACTACAATAGAAGGAATTTTGTTTATTTCCTCAAAAGTAAATCTGAATTCTTTTTTTAGTTTAAGGATTCCATGGCTCTTGTTGAGAATCAAACTAGTAAAAAGATTAAGTATTTGAGGACTGAAAATGGTGGCGAGTGTTGGGATAATAGAAAGGTGTGTACTGAGAGGGGAGGGGAGAATCAGTACCCTTAAAAACTTTCAAAAAAATCTTTGTAATCTAATGTTGATATAACCGACTGAGTAGATTACTTTCACCAAACATGTAATGTAACTGCTGAAATGTAAATGCATGTAATCCAAACAATAAAATATACATGAAATTCAAGTACTCATGACACTAGTATTTTGGTATCACAGAAAACCCCTGTTAGAAGGTAAAAATTGCGGTGTGGATGAGACCCACAAAGCTTCACTACTGCAGTAATAAATTAGCCTATTAGAGCTTAAAAAGATTGATCACTTGGTGACCTTACCCTGTTAGGAGTAACAATAAGATCAATTAGATCTACCTCGTGTGAGGATTTAGCAACACAATATATGTGTGCACTCGGTTAAGAGATTTATACAAAGATGATTAAGTCTACTCTATTAGGAGATTTTAGGATTTTTTACAATTGTCAGAGAGTAACAAAGTTGTGTGATTTGAAAAAATTATAATCTCAATATTATGGATACAAATCCTTTAAGTACATATAAATCTATCACCTTATTGTGAGTGATAATACCTCCTACTCTTCTCGATAGCCTTGCCTCTATTCTGAAAATTGAATGCTGCAATGTAGTCCTTGCTCTAAAACCCTTATCTGATGTCCTGATGTCCTTAGTATGGCGTCTACCTGATCATTACTTGATCATCATACATTACAAAATGACATTGTATACTTACATATATCAAACATCTTGACCTAATTAGGGTTTTACAATATCTTAGAAAACCTAAGATCAACGGTGTACAAAATTTACTTGATCATCTAAATATAGGAGATATAAACAATTAATGTGTGCATCCATAATTAATGTTCTCCTCGATCATTGTAAACCATTATCCAGGTCAACAAATAGTTGTTACCTAGATTGGTGTGCCAATTCAAAATTTTATGTGATCGTCAGTTTACTTGGTAAATACTGTCTTTCGGTGCTCGGTGTTCTCTATGTATCTCAGTTTATAATGTGTGCTCAGTGTACACTGTTGTTCGGCAAGTCTATCTTCTCGGTGATCCTTGTACTTAGTTAACTCTTCCTATGATCAGTGCACTCGGTTAACTCTACACTCGGTGATCATTACCCAACTAGTCTGTCTTGGCTCTGTTACTGGCTGGCCTTTTGAATGCTTGAATACTAATGACAACCATCAAGATGCATATTGAGTAACATTCTCCCCTTTTGGCATTAGCATCAAAAGCTTGTAAATGTAGATGTAGTATACACAACAACTTATACATAGTGACTCCCCCTTTGTACATGCTTGGTATGCATAGAATATATACATATATGTTTCCCCCTTTTTTGAAATTAATGACAAAAAGAAATAACTTACTGTATCTTCTTAAAATGGAAGCACTTCCATGTTAAGACTGTTTAGCCCTCCTTAGGGGATATTTTGGCCATTATCATGTTGTCCTCTCATTTATGCTCCTTTTCCATCTTCTGTGCCTATTTAGGACCCTGATTGGGCCTCTTCGGGCACTGTTTTCCCCACCAGACATATTTTCTAGGGGTATTGACCCCCTAGGTCAAGGTTGACCTTGACCTTGACCTACGTCAAGGTCAACCTCAACCCTGACCTAGGTCAGGGTCAACCTCAACCTTGATCCAGTTCCCCCTTTTCCATTGGAAAGTTTTTCGAATGCGGGGGGGAACTCAAAAGTTTATTTTCCCGCTTCTGGGTCGGTTGTTTCGGGTTTCAAAGTGGAAAATCTTAAAATATATTTAATATAGGTCCACTTCTAGGGGTATAGGCCTAATGGGAATTTAATTCTCCTATTTTGGCCTCTCTAGAAGTTTATGCCCTAGACTTGTATATAAAGAAGCCTTCTCCTCTCATTTTCTCTAATTAGGAATATCAGCAAACACATAGATATCATCTACGCATAACCTATCAAAGTGATCATCTACTTTCAAGAATCCATTGTTGTACATGATTTCAAGCTTCCAAGTGTTCAATCAAAGTTTTCAAGTCTTCTTCTCAAGCATTCAAGTTCTCCATTGAAGATCAAGGATTCAAGCATTCAAGCCTTTGAAGGGATTTCGTTCAAACATTCAAGATTCATCATCCAAACCCTAGATCTATCAATTATGGTGGTGTGATCTTCCTTCAAAATCCTTTGTACATCCTCAAGATTCATTCATTCTTCCTTAAAGGTGGATTCCGGGCATATAATCATGGAGGTTTTGATTTACATTTACGGTTTTCAATGTTGAGTCTAAGATTCCATATTAACTTACTTGTTTACATTTCAAATACAATTGCATATCTATTGAATATCATAGCTTCGTTGTTAGATCTACTTTACTACTTTCTAGCATTCTCCATTTCAATTTTGATTTCAAGGTTAATTCCTAAATTGGGGTTTGACTAAGGCAAACCCCTCCCCCAACAAACAAAACCATTTTTCTTAGAGATACAGGTCATGGTCAACATAAAGGGGTCAAGGTTGAACTGCATTTGGGTTAAGGTCGACTTGGAACAGAAATTTTTTTTTTTTTTGGGTTTTCTCTATCTCTGTGTTTTTGTACCAGATCCGGTCACAGAATTTCCAGAAACTCAGTACATACACTCGAAAACAACAATTTCCAGATCTGCTATATTTCAAGATAAGTGTTTCATTTCATTTTAATATCCAGATCTATTGTTTTACTTTATAATTAAGAAATTAGACCCCCCTTTCCCTCTTTATCCATAATCAGTTGATTCCTTTTTGCATTGATCGTCTCCTTTCGGTTAATCAATTGGGATCTCCTTGTTTTGGATTAAGAGGCAATATACACCCATCACACACCTATTCCACCCCCCGCACTCAACCTACTTTTATATATATATATATATATATATATATATATATATCTTACAATTTGGTGAACCCGCGATAGACGACTCTTTCTTTTTAGTGTTAGATGCTTTGCCTCTTTTTCCTTAAGACTAGCTTTCGCATATATAGTAGATTATTTTTATTTTATGCTCCTGCATTTTAAAATACAAACAAATCTACATACTCATAAAAATACAAAAACATTTCTTGCATTTCATTCACTATGAAGATCTTTAAGATGCTTTGGGGTATGGTTGTTTTCCTCATTATTCTTCTCTTAGCATCTCTTTATAGTACTTATGATGTTTGTGATAGTATCATCCATTTGATTATGTTTTTCACTCTTCATGTTTCACTCACTTATGATATTTTGAGATTAACTAATACTAGCCTTCCTACTTTCAAAACTTTCATTAAGAATTAGTGTAGCGAACTTATTGCTCTTTTGGATTATGTGAAGAATTTGGTAGATGATACCCCCATTTCCTAATCTTCCTAATCCTATTCCTATCCTTCCTAATCCATTTCCTAATCTTCCTAATCCTAATCCTATCCTTCCTAATCTAATTCCTAATATTCCCACTCCTATTTCTCCATCTTCTATCCCTAGTTCTTCCCACACTTATGATGTGGCTCAAACTATGGTTCATGATGCAGATGTGCAAGAATTATTTGATTTACCTTCCCCTTCTTATCCAATCCATGATGATATTAAAGGGAAGATCAAAGAAACTTCTTCTAAACCTACCATTCTGCCTTACACAACATTTTCTCATGATCATCATAAAAAATCACCTCCTGTAGAAGATTTACAAGATATGTACACTACCAGATACAATATGGTGGCTAAACAAGGTTATAAGGGTTTAGGGCTTGGTGTTAATGAACATGGTATTACATATATGGTTCATTTATCCCCTAAACAAGATAGGCATGGTATAGGCTTTCTGTTATATCAATTTAAGGTAGTTGATTTTGATCATCGCCCTCCTCTTCATGTTCTTCTTCCAACACCTTCCTTAGATTACCCTTCTATCCCTCAAGATGTGGCTAAGAAGGTATGTGTTCAGTTAATGAATTGTAAGAAAGAAATCTTTAAACCTATGCCAAAAGATGCTCTCTCCAAGTACAAATGTCCTTTTCACTATAGTAATACACATTTACTTGCTGATTGTGTACATTTCAAGATGTATGTTAGAGAAAGAGCTATTTTAGGAATTATATCTCACTCTCATGTGGTATTAAAATTTCTTCATAATTTCCATATGGGGAATACCCCTCGTTCTTCTATAATATATATCTTTCCCCCTCTTGTCTCTTGACTGGGGGGAAAGAGGTATTTCTTCCATTTTTCTAGGATCCATCATGCTCTTAGCATGTATTTTGTTTTGAGCTTAATTGGTTATTTTTTCTATATTCTATCCCTATGGTTTTGTATTATGATATGGTACATCCTTCCTTTGCTCATAACCATCCATAGCTCTCTTCTAGTATTCATGATATCTTTTCTAAGACATTTGTTTTGCAAAGATATCTCTTTGTTACAACATATCTTGATCTGATTGGTATATCCCTTTCTTTCATCCTTGGGGGGGGGGGCAAGGTTTTCCTTCTTTCTCTCTGTCTAAGGATCTACTTTCCTTAGCTTAGTGGCATTTGTTTTTTCTGCAACATTATTTCTTTATATTGACTTATGTTTTGGCTATGGATACCATTTTATGTGAGGGTTGATTGTCCTAGGTCATCACCTCTTCTTTATTTTGCAAATTATGTTCTTTATAAACTCTTGCCTTTTATTTGGTTTAGAGTTTGCTTCCTTCATTCCAAGATTTCTCTTCCTCTTGATCGCAGGGGGCTTGATGATTGAATCTTTGATCCCTCTTTAATTTTATTTGAAAGATGATATTTTATCCAAAGCACTCCTCTACGGTGGGGTCCTTGTTGATAAGATCTCTTCCTCTTTGAGGATCCTTTTTCCATAAGTGACATATCCTTTTCACGATTATCTATGCTCTTGGATGTAAGGTCAATACTCTTCGCTAAGAATATAGTGTACATTGTTTCTAATAGGATATATCCTTATTTTGTGAAGTAGGTATCCTCCTTCTCTTACTTATCCTATCTATTAGGTAGCCACAATAAGGAGGGGGGCATATATAGGGTCTCCCTTATACTATAGTTTACATTTTACAACATGCTAAATCCTTAGAAGGTAACACACATAAGTTGCTAAATCCTGAAGAGACACACATTTTTATTTTTCCTAAATCCTCGGAAGGTAATGCACATAAGTTGCTAAATCCTGAAGAGATACACATTTTCAATTTCAAATATGCTAAATCCTTGGATGGTAATGCACATAAGTTTCTAAATCCTGAAGAGACACACATTTTATATTCCATAGTGATACAAGAATGTGGATCTATGGGTATTCCAAAAGCCATCAAAAGATGCATTATAACTAAAAAGCATAGTTTATGGCTGAAATATCAGGTTTGTCTACCTGTTGGGCTCTCCCTCCTTGGTAATTCATGGTAAGGTTGGCATCTTACTGGGCGAGGTAATCACTCTCTCTTTTCTCTCTTTCGATTTCATGCTAGCAAGATTAGATCATGAAGCTATGTTATTTATAGTGTTTCTCTTATCTTTCTTGTGTAGTCATTTATGCTTTTATGATAGATTTCCAAATATGATATTAGTATAGGAATCATTTCTTAGTAAGGTTTCCTTTGCTAGTTGATTTTGGTTTGTTTTTATACTAACCCCTATTTTTTGTGTCTTTTAGATTTATCTTTGTTTTCTCTTTGTTTTTGTGCCCTTGTGCGTGTATTTTGAGCTATAATCCTTGGCCTAGGGGCTCATTTCCTCAACTAAGTGATGTTCTACCTTATTACAATCCACTAGTCTTTCTTCTAACTTTATCATGAGTATGTTCGATTTCCATACTCCCGCTAAAGTGGGGGATTAATGTATCATCTTAAAATGGTAGCACTTCCATGTTAAGAATGTTTAGCCCTCCTTAGGGGGTGTTTTTTGCCATTATCATGTTGTCCTCTCATTTCCCCCCTTTTCCATCTTCTGTGCCTGTCTAGGACCCTGATTGGGCCTCTCCAAGCACTATTTTCCCCACCTAACATATTTTCCAGGGGTATTGACCCCCTAGGTCAAGGTCAACCTCGACCTTGACCTAGGTCAAGGTTGACCTCAACCCTGACCTAGGTCAGGGTCAGCCTTGATGTTGACCCAGGTCCCCCTTTTCCATTGGAAATTTTGCTGGCTGCGGGGGGGGGGACTCAAAAGTTATTTTCCTGCTTCTAGGTTGGTTGTTTTGGGTTTCGAAGTGGAAAATATTAAAATATATTTAATATAGGTCCACTTCTAGGGGTATAGGCCTAATGTGAATTTAATTCTCCTATGTCAGCCTCTCTAAAAGTTTGTGCCCTAGACTTGTATATAAGGAAGCCTTCTCCTCTCATTTTCTCTAAGAAGGAATATCATCAAACACATAGAGATCATCTATGCATAACCTATTGAAGCGATCGTCTACTTTCAAGCATCCATTATTGTACATTCTTTCAAGCTTCCAAGTGTTCAATCAAGGTTTTCAAGTCTTCTTCTCAAGCATTCAAGTTCTCCATTGAAGATCAAGGATTCAAGCATTCAAGCCTTTGAAGGGATTTGGTTCAAACATTCAAGATTCATAATTCAAACCATAGATCTATCCATCATGGTGGTGTGATATTCCTTCAAGATCCTTTGTACATCTTCAAGATTCATTCATTCTTCCTTCAAGGTGGATTCTGAGCATATAATCATGGAGGTTTTGATTTACATTTATGGTTTTCAGTGTTGACTCTAAGCTTTCATATTAACTTACTTTTTCACATTTGAAATACAATTGCATATCTATTGAATATCATAGCTTCATTGTTAGATCTACTTCTACTACTTGCTAGAATTCTCCATTTCAATTTTGATTTCAAGGTTAATTCCTACATCAGGGTTTGACTAAGGAAAACCCCTCTCCCAACAAACAAAACCATTTTTATTATAGGTACAGGTATGGAACAACAAATTACAAAGTAGATTTGGATACCCTTTTCGGCCAAATTTTGGGATCCACAAACATAATTTTTGTTGAAGTAGTGCAGGTCATGGTCAACATAAAGGGGTCAAGGTCAAACTACATTTGGGTCAAGGTTGACCTCGAGCATAAAAATAAAAGATTTCTAGGTTTTCTCTGTCTCCGTGTTTCTTTTCCAGATCTGGTCATAGAATTTATAGAAACTCAATACAAACACCCAAAAATAGCAATTTCTAGATCTGCTACATTTCAAGATAAGTGTTTCATTTCATTTTAATATTTTAGATCTATTGTTTTACTTTATAATTAAGAAATTAGACCCCTCATTCCCTCTTTATCCATAATCAGTTGATTCCTTTTTGCATTGATCATCTCCTTTCAGCTAATCAATTGGGATCTCCTTGTTTTGGATTAGGAGGTAATATACACGCATCACACACCTATTCCACTCCCTGCACTCAACCTACTTATATAAATAAATAAATATATATCTTAAACTTACAACTTGTCAAAAATGTTAGGATGGGACTTCTAGATATTTTTCAATAAATTCTCCCATTCCTCCTTTAGACGCTCGAGGGTTAACTACTCTAGGTTCAGTTGAGCATGCATATCATATATTCTTTCTATAACTGACAAATCCAGGGTGGAAATCAAGTTCTTTTCTTGTGTCACATGCTTTTACATCATTACTATATGTGGTAGTAACATAGCCTGTAGCTTAGTTACTTGGTCTCTGATTTTGTCCTCTTCCTTCTTCAGATCAAGTCTCAACCTCTGTGATTGTAGAACCTTGTTGTAATTCTTATGAAATGCATGTTGCTCAGTTGAAAGACTATTTGCACTATCTTTTATATCATTATCTAATTTCTTCATCATTTCACTAAGCTCAGTAGTGAAGTGATCTAATGCGCATAACTTCTGTAGAATTGTAAGTGCTTCAATAATAACAACTTCTAATCCAGTTACAAATTCTGACAGAGTTACCTTATTTACTGCCACTGCTTGGCTAATCTTCTCAGTAACCTTGTACTAAATCTTCTTTTCTACTATTTCTTCTAACTTCTGCTCGACATCAACATCTGGTTCATTTATAGCCTCGATGAGTAGTGCAAGTTGATCTATGATCGGGGCAGATTCATCAATGTGCACATCAAGAACAAATTGCATTAGAATCTCCTTGGTTCTCTCTAGAACATGTGCACTCTTGCATTCTAGCTTCAAATTTTCTTGTGCTACTTTTTGGGTGCATAGTTTTCCATATCTCTTCAATGAGTCAGGGTCAAGTGTCCGTGGGTCAAAATTAGGAATATCAATGATTTCATCAAGTGATACAGGACCCTTTCTCCCCTTTCTTATTATTATCTTGTATGCTTGATGTAGGAGATAGTGTCAATGATATTTGATCCTTTTGCTCAGTTTCATGCTTTGTTGCCTCGGTCGATGTGATGAGTTAAGAAGGTACCCTGGTAGCTGACCCAGTGTCAGTAGTAGAAGTGTCTACTATCATTTCTATGTTACCTTCACCTTTTTCTACAGCATCAGTGGTATCTTTAGGTGCATCACCTTGTGTTGTCCCACCACTATGCTCAGCCTCTTTACCTTGTGTATCACCCTTGTCTTCATTTGTGTCTGTGACCTACTCAGGTGTCTTATTTTGTGCTTCACTTTCAATGTCAATATCTTGTACTAGAATTAGTAGATTACCTAGTACCATTTCTTGGGAGACCTCTATTGTATTTGTTTCATCTAAGGTCTCGGTGGCTCTGATTATCATTTCATCTTCTTTTGCCTTGTCATCAGGATCACCTTTAGTTATATCATTTATCATGATTTCTGGATGACCTAGATTAATAGTCAAAAGTTCAGGAATACTATCCAATAGTTTATCAATAGCTGCATCTTCAATGTTAGTTTCTTTTGTGCTCAACTGATGTCCCTCAGTATCAACTGTAGATGCAATGTCCTCAGTTTCCTCTGGTGGACTCAACAAATTTTTCCAAATCATGGTGCTCTCTTCATCAACTTCCTTTAGATTCCCTTGAAGTATATTTAATGTTCTTTCTTTCTTGGGGAATTGCTTTGCATACTATTGCATGATGTTATCAATCTGTTAAACTGTGCAATCAACCTTAAGTAGAGTGAGAGTTGTCTCTCTCATCTGTTTCTCGGTATTAAGTGCATAAGTCCATCTAGCTGATACTTTGTCATATAACTCTTGTGGAATATATGTAGCAAATTCTACAGGGACCTTTTTGAAATTAATCATCATACCTATGATAGATTCTTCCAATTTATTTTGATTCTTGGTAGTCAAATCTGCATAAGCGTGTATCTTAGGATATCGTAATCTTCCAGTTGTCCTTATTACTTCTGCATCAATAGTCTTTGGTACTTTGTTCTGCGCAACCTTAAATTGATCAATATCATTATTATAATCATCCTTGTCATCTTTATTTATTACATACTTCTTTCTTTGTCTTGGTGCTGGATTTTTGGTGGTACTCTTCAGTTTCCTTGTCTGATAAGTGAACATCAGAGATGGTCGTATTATCTTTGCAACTCCTTTCTTCAAAGGTGGTGAATCTGCTTTCACCGATGTTGATATTGTCCTCAGTGGAGACTCAGTCTTTATGCCTTTTCCATTTTGGCCTAAGGTTCCTCTACTTGCGCTTCATTAGACTCAATGACATCGACATCTTTATCTCATTCTTCATCTTCACCGACTGTGGTCTGTTCCTCGGTGTCATCAACCAATTTATCCAATTCTTCATCAGTGATAGCAAATTTGTGTTTCAATAATTTAACTATCTTAGTCTTCTTCCTACCCATATTTTCAACTTGAATTCCAATTGATATTATGGTTTAAGCTTCCTCAAATGTGCCAAATCTCATGGAAGATTTGTCAACTGGTTCATTTAGTAACTTCTCTATAGCCTCAGAAGCTAAATCAATGTCAAGTTCATATTCCATCGAAGATAGCCATGCTGTCCTCGGTTGTACTACCTTGATGAGAGTAGTGTCTATGTCAAATACAAAGAAGATGTCATCCTTATACTTTTCTACCAACTCAATTGGTATTCGTGTTCTTTTCTCCATCCTTTCTTTGAACGTTGCAAAATAGTGATTCATTATAGGTTCAAATTTTGTGCCTAGACTTGCAATGAATTCACCAATTTGCAGTGTAATCAGTCGGTTTGTCTCCCAATTTACTTTACCAATAGAGGGGAAATTTTTTTGCAGATAGAAGAATGTACAAATTGGTAGAGAACCAAACTTACAAGTATTTAATCGTGCTGATTGGATTTTTCTCATATTTTCCTCTAGTTTCCTCTGCAACAGCTCGACTAGGTCAAGTTGTAAAACCTTATTTACAATCTTGTATGCAATATTAATAGCTCCACATGCAACACTGTTAGGTCTGCTTGACTGGAAGATTTTATATGCAATGACATACACACCAAATCTAAGTTTATGATCATTGACAGTGTTGATCCGTAGACCTCTACCATCCCACTTAGCTCCTGTTTTCTTTTCAATTTCTGATCTAGATGAGTACCTTAGGGATTTTTCTTTATTGGTTGTAGGATACCCAATTACTTCATGTATCACATCCTTGTTAATTGACTTCAATTCATCCAGCCAAATATTTCCATCATGTACACGGCTCAAGACTATGCGCATCCATTCAATTTTGAATACCTTTGAGAAATTTAGGGCATTGGTTAACCCTTTGACCTCCAGGTGCTTGTGATCATCTTTCAACTTCCCGTTAGTGCAAAGTGTCTGATATGTTAAAGTTATCTAAAAAATACCCTATTTTATTGATCTTGTAGTGAATGTATGCTCTCACATCATGAACTAATAGAACCCTAGGTGGTATCACAGAGAACGCAACTTTGTTATTGGATTGAGCTGCAACCTGGGGATGTATCTTGTAATGTGGTTATGTGTAAGTTGAATTCTTAACAAGAATCATCTTTTTTCTTTTTTCCAACTTTGCCTTCATGGTTCATGATAAGGACGTCATTGTTTTCAGATTTAGGGCTTCTATGAAAGAACTTGAACAAATCGGTAAGTGCAAACACTTACTTTTTCTATCCTTTTAACTGCTTAGAATGCTCTTAGAATCACTATAAAATCCTTGAAGTGCTCTGTTGTGAATTCACTCTCTATTTCTCTACTCTGCTCTGTAATCATTGTGTGAACAAATGAGTTCACAACCCTTGAATTTATACCAATCATTTTTAGTCAGTGTAATAAATGATCATCACCAACCACTCTATCAACAAACATCTCACTCAATTAATACTAATGATACTTTAGCTCGGTGAGTATTACAAATGCTTGGTTGCCTTAGCAACTCAGTTGTCTCACACATATTCACTGATTGTCATTACTAACTTGGTAAAGATTAACCGACTCAACTAGATCAAAGTAATAAAAATATAATACCATAGTGCATCTTAATTCATGATAATTTGGCATTTGTTCAATGAATATAGGAACTGATGTAAGATATAGCTTTGCAAAACATAGTTCCATACCTACTTGAATTACTTAGGTGGAGATGGTGGAATCACCTAATCCATCAGATGAGGGGTCACCGACTATGGTGCTTGGTCAAGCATTATCATTTGATGCTCTCCTCCACATTTAATTTATGAATCTCATGATTTATTTGATTGTATTCCCATTTCCATAAGTATTTATTCGGCCTGGACAATCTCTGCTTAAGTGAATGACCTTGTGATAGTGTGAGCATGCCATTCCAGGGTTTGACCAATTCCTAGACTTAGTTCTCCACTGTCTCATACAATTTTCTGCTATATGTCCATATTTACCACATACTATGCAACTAGCCCAAGTTTTATAATCCCAAGCATAAGCATTACCTTGTCTTCTCAGTTAATTTACCTTTTCTTGTCCTTTAGGTTTCCATATTTGGTTTGTATTATTCCTTCATGCTTGTGATGTAAGACCATGCATGTTGCAAGTTCACCAATATTTATCCATGTATGGATTCTTCTATTTTTTGTTGAGCTTAGATCTACACTCATGTGCTTGATGTCCATGCTTATTACAGTTATATCAATTACCATTAAATTTAGGAGAGTTTCCAAAAGTACCTTTTGCTTTGCTCCTGCAAACGTTTGATGTGTGGCCTAGTTTTCCGCAGTGATGACATGATGGCTTGTTAGGCTTCAAATTTGTGTAGACATTTCTTTGTTCAACTTGATTTGATGATTCTCCTTGCTCGGTATACCCTAATCCGGTATTGTTGTTTAGTCTTCTTTGATAGTTCAAAAATTCATCCATTCTCTTAAGACTGTCTTCAGATCTCTTAATCACTTCATTATGTTGTTGTAAAATCTTCAATTCATTTCTCAGTTTTTCATTCTCTTCTTTTAGTACACCAATGTATTCCAATTTTATAGCAAGATTAGTATTCAATTGGTTTTCCTCATGACTTATAGCAACCATTTGATTGGTGATCTCAAAGTAGTGTTTAGTAAGTCTCATTATCTCATATTTTTTTTCTTGTAGTTTTTCAGACATTTTCCTTTTGTCATCAACAACTATGTTTCTATCTTGTTGAGATTTCTTTGCATAATTCAAGACTTCAACCATTCTAACCATTTGTTTATCTTGACCAATCTATAGTGATTTCACCTTTTTAGTAAGTTGTTGAATGCTCTCAGATAGCTTTGATATGATTCCTTTAGATGCATAAAATATGCTACCAGATTCAGATCCAAATGTATCAAATGGGTGGTCATGAATCTATTCTTCCTAATAACCAATCTCATGATAGCGAGATGCTATGTCCTTTCTCTTAATCATCATATCCCTAAGTTTCTC
This sequence comes from Thuja plicata, assembly GCA_018584345.1. Taxonomy (NCBI): domain Eukaryota; kingdom Viridiplantae; phylum Streptophyta; class Pinopsida; order Cupressales; family Cupressaceae; genus Thuja; species Thuja plicata. The sequence continues at coordinate 2,033,759 of MU223997.1, forward strand.
CTTGGCTTCTTTTTATTGTTCGATGTAGATCTGTAACTACAACTTCTGATTTTCAATAGTTTTGTCAAGTGTATACCTTCCATTGTAAGATCTTTTCTCTCCAGTGATTAAACTTCCAAAATAAGAGAACTAGCTCTGATACCAATTGTTGGGATAATAGAAAGGTGTGTACTAAGAGGGGAGGGGTGAATCAGTACCCTTAAAAATTTTCAAACAAATATTTGTAATCAAATGCTGATATAACCAACTGAGTAGATTACTTTTACCAAACATGTAATGTTACTGCTGAAATGTAAATGCATGTAATCCAAACAATAAAACATAAATTAAATTCAAGTACTCATGACACTAGTATTTTGGTATCACATAAAACCCATATTAGAAGGTAAAAAACACGATGGGGATGAGACCCACAAAGCTTCACTACTGCAGTAATAAAGTAGCCTGTTAGATCTTACAAAGATTGATCACTTCTGGTGACCTTACCATGTTAGGAGTAACAATAAGATCGATTAGATATACCTCATGTGAGGGTTTAGCAACACATTGTATGTGTGCACTTAGTTAAGAGATTTATACAAAGACGGTTAAGTCTACTCTGTTAGGAGATTTTAGGATTGTTACAATTGTCAGAGATATGAAAAAATTAAAATCTCAATATTGTGGATACAAATCATTTAAGTACATATAAATATATCACCTTACTATGAATGATAATACCTTCTGCTCTGCTCGGTACCCTTTCCTTTGTTCTGAAAATTGAATACTGCAATGTATTCCTTGCTCTAAAACCCTTGTCTGATCTCCTGATGTCCTTAGTATAGCAGCTACTTGATCATTACTTGATCATCATACATTACAAAATGACATCGTATAGTTACATATATGAAACATCTTGACCTAATTAGGGTTTTAAAATATCTTAGAAAACCTAAGATCAACAGTGTACAAAATTTACCTTGGTCATCTAAACATAGGAGATATAAATAATTAATGCGTGCATCTATAATTAATGTTCTCCTCGATCATTTTAAACCATTATCTAGGTCAAAAAAAAGTTACCTAGATTGATGTGCCAATTCAAACTTTTATATAACCTCTGGTTTAATTGGTAAATACTGTCTCTCGGTGCTCGGTGTTCTCTATGTATCTCGGTATATACTGTGTGCTCGGTGTATACTACTTCTTGGTAAGTCTGTCTTCTTAGTGATCCTTGTACTTGGTTAACTTTGCACGTGATCAGTGCACTCGGTTAAATCTACACTCGGTGATCATTACCCGACTAGTCTGTCTTGACTCTGTTACCGACTAGCCTTTTGAATGCTTGAATACTAATGACAACCATCAAGACTGATATTGAGTAATAGTGAGTTATGTTTGGTATATTTCAACAGGTTGTGTAAGGACTGTGGGATTGAGAGGCATAAGAACACTCATTACACCCCTTAAAAAATGGAGTTGTAGAGAGGATGAACAAGCTATTGATGGAGAGAGGTGGGAGTATGCTTAGTGGTATTTGCCTCGAACAAATTTTCTAGGCTATTTAGCTATAGTCATCGTCTGCTATCTGGAAAATAGATCTCTTAAATGAACACTTGTTGATAAGGCGCCTATATAGGTGTGATTAGGAAAGAAGTCCTCAATGAGACATCTCAGAGTATATGACTGCGAAGCTTATGCTCATATTCTAAGTGAAAAAAAGGATTTAAGTTGGAGAATAAGGTAGTGAAGTGTATATTTATCAACTATGGTATCAGTGTAAAATGGTACAAGCCTTGGTATCTAGTGAGAGAGAATGTTCTCTATAACATAAGTGTTATTTTTAAAGACATGAAACCTTCCATAATTGAGCTACAACGAGAGAAAGAAGAGAAAAAATGGGGTAGTTTAGATTCATTATACCCCAGAGTGAAAATAACTATAAGATCCTAATGGACATAATAATGATGAGAGATCAAAAAGATCTAATAGTTTAGAATACACCGTAGAACCTCAACCTCAGCCTTTAAGGAGATCCATAAGAATAAGGTGGTAGTGAGATAAGTTTGGTCATTCATTGTTAGATTCCAATTTATTTTTTATTTGATTGCTGACATTGAGGAGCCTAGAAATGTTAGAGAGGCTATGGTTATGAGTAATGTAGGTACCCGGATGAAATCCATGAATGATGAGATGACATCTTTGAATAATAATAGTACTTTGGATTTGATACTTTTGTTTAAATAATGTAAGCTTGAGGGATGCAAATGGGTTTTCAAGAAAAAAATTGGGTCCTAATGACAGTGTTGGGAAGCATATTTAGCATAGTTGGTCAGGAAGGGGTATTACTAGGTTGAGGGAATAGATTATGGTGAGATTTTTTGCAAAGTTCCAAAAGAATTTCTCAAAGGACTGGTTTTGATTAGGGTTTATGTAAGGGCTAAAAGGATGTAAAAAATAGATTTTATTAACAAGTTTTATTGAAGGGATGCATACTTTTGCAACCATGGAAATAATTGGTGTTGGATTTATTTTGGATAATTGAGGGTACACAACTCCTTTTTGTATACTTTCCTCATTTTCCTTATTTTTGGATCATATAGTGCGTTCTTATTGGATAAAACCTTGGTTGAAGTGTTTTTGTATGTTGACAATGTTATATATCATATTTATTTGCATAATAACCTTGTAGGATGACTCTTAGTGTAAAGGGAAAATCCTAAAGGTCCCACATGGTTGTGTTTCATTGATCACCATTATAATTTTTATTATGATCATTTCAAAGCATCATGGAGTTCCCATAGGGATTTTTTTAGCTCTTGGTGACTTATTATTATATTAGCTTATCATATTTCAGGAAGTTTATAAGTTGTAGTATATAGTTAGTGGCGAACTTTGTTTAAAAATGGAAAAATGGTTTTAAATGCACCTCATATTTTATTTAAAATGTGATATATCCTTTGTAGATATGTAAATAATATGGTTTGTGTTAAATTTAATATTTTATAATGAAATATTATGTCTTTGATTAGTCCCAAAACTACATATTCGATGAATATGATGGATTCTGCATATTAAAAATCATATTAGATTATTATGTATATATCAAATTCAACAATATTATGTTGTGATTTACATCTCTTGAGTTTGGAAAGTTTATGCAATGGCATTTATTATTGTTACATTTTGAGAGGATTATGCTTTCATCATTTGGATAGTAACAACTTTTGGCGAAAATGAACATTGGAATATTGTGATTTTTTTGTATGGAAGTTTGTACCTTAAGCTCTTTGGAATTGAATGGATTTAATCTTTTTAACATCTCATAAAAAAATGAAGTTATTCACTATTTAGTGTAGGTTGCTTTAAGTTTACATAGCCCCACTTTGTCTAAAGTATTGTAGCCAAGTTCTTTCCTCTCTATTGAGTTTTGAATATTATATATTTATTTAGTTATCACCCCATTTTTGTTGTGGCCATACGTGTTGTTGGTTAATAAGTAACGATACATAGGTGAGTTATTACATCTCTCTTGCAACCAACCAATCATGGAAAGTTCAAGTGGAGTTTTGAATGTCATGAACTTAAATTCCTTACATTTTTTTTGGCTTAGTTGTGAAGAGGTTCTATTTCCTCATGATGTGGTGTTAATCCATAATGCTCATGTAATTAGTTTGTTGGTGTTATTCTATTTAAGTTTAAATTGACCTTGTGTCATCACACATTTTATTATTCTATTGTATACTTGGACCATGACATTGGTTAGTTTGAAAACATTAGGTGAATAGGTGTGAGGTTGTGACATATGCTTGATGTCATTGGAATGTTAAAATTTTATTCATCTAGCTTGATGTGGAAATTTAAGAACTATAGGTGTACAACTAAGTGTACTAAATATATGGAATAGGTAGATGCATTAGAGTATGTGCATATAAGTATAATATGGGGAAAAAATATGCGGAGAGGATGTATGTTTAGGTAGGTAAATGCTAGGGGAATGAACCCAACTTCACACAAGATTGTGTTATTTTTTAATTCATACAATGTATTAAAATATTTTTTCAAAATAAGCACACAACTAAATGGGAAATGACATGGAAGTTCAAAATTTACTATTACATTTTCCTCCCAGCTTAAGGTACACGTGAATACTAAAATGTTAATGTATCTAAAATTATGTATCACTCACAAACATCTATGGAAAGTAACATTTTAGTCATAAAAGGATATCAACAAATCCATTTAAAGTAATTGAACATACAAGATATTGGCATGTTGGTTTATTTTTCAGCATGCACTCTCCATGGAAATTTGCAAAATAAATGAAAAATATGTAATGAACAACTTGTGTCTTGTAAACAAAAACTAGGTTGAAAAGGTTATTGATTAACTATCTAGGATATAGGAACACCAAAAAATTGATTATTCTAAAATTTTAGCAATTGTAATGGTTTGTTTAGCTTAAGGGTTATGAAATTTAACCATTTGTAATGGTCTATTTAGCTTAATGACCATGGGATGACAAGGTGCATGGGGTAAAAGGCGTTTCATGTGAGGATGATCCATCTTGGCATAATTATAAGTCTAGAAAATATCAATATAAGATTGTTATTTACACTATATGTCCTATTGAATTGGTTGCATCCATAAGATTATTATTTACACTTTTTTATTTGAGAGGGAATCCATACATGAAAGCAATGTGAATTATAAATAATAATGTGAACATATAATCCTATAGAGTGATAAAAATAATGAATACAAATGGATGTAATGAATATGCAAACATATAAAAATGGTAAAATCATGGTAGACATGTATCAACTAGAGATAAAATCAAAGAAAATAGGGTTGTTGCTAGTATGGGGAATAAAATGGTGATGTAACTCTCAATGGTCAAAATATGTTATTTATGTACATAATATAATACAATAGTGATATTCCAATAATACAATATCCATTATCACACACACAATTGTGTAAGTAAGGTAATAAGTACCTAGTGGGTATAGGTAGTCAAAAACTTATATAAGGAGGAAACCAAGATGCCCTTATTGCATAAGTACCATATGATAAAACTTATCATGAGGGAAGGAATGATTCAGGTATAAATAAAAAAAATAGGGAACAAAATCATAGTATGTAGTAGGGGAATGGTTTCATTACTAACTCCTCGCAACACTTGTTAACTGAACCTCCCTCCTCCTTTCTTGTAGCTAATAAAACAATTTGAACTAACTACTCTGTGTAATACAGATAACACATGAATGGGTGAAGGAAGATTACATTATTGTAAGAAATACACACAACCACTAGACAAACTAAACTTTCATGTTGTGGATAAATTTTTCTCATTATGTCTCCCTCCTCTAGTTTCTACAAGCGGCTCTACAACCACTCAAGTTAATTCTTATAGGACCACACTAGCAAGCTTTCTACAAGTGGTTCTACAGACACTCAAGTTAAGTCTTATAGGACCACACTAGTAATATAGTTTCTATATGTAATATTCTTATTCTAACACCCCCACACATCTATAAACAAATATTAAAAAAAATACAATGACACACGCAAGTACCAAGTACAAGCATATGTTAAGAGCAATTGGAGATACATTGTATACACAATGTACATTAGCTAAATATTTATATTTTCTTTCATGTTGAAAATAACAAATAAATTAACTTCGTGGGATTGTTATGAAAAATATAGTAAAGAAAAATGAGAATCAAGTTTTTATCCTATTCAATCTAGGACACTATCCCATTTTCTACAATTTATAGACTGACATTATAATGATACTTAATTTTTCTTTGATGACTCGCACTTTATATTTTCCTTTCTTTCATTAAGTAGCATTTCTTTCTAGAGCATAAGAGGATTACATATAGTTGTATTCGATAAATGACAACCCACCAATCTAATCTTTCTATCTTCTAACCATCATCTCCATATACATGCCTCCTTTATTTTTAAACTATCACCTCTATTATTTTATTAATTATCCCTCCTTTACACAACTATTATGATAATCTTTGATGAAACCTCCTTGTTTATTTTACCACAGAAATAAAATTCCCAAATATGAATTTAATAGCCACCTCTACTCTTCAACCTCTTTTGTCTTTCTTCCTTGCGCATCCCATCTTCTTTCTCTTATTTTTTGTCCTCCTTTCCTTCTAATGCCTCTTTGACTTGTGACCTCCTTTTTCTTGTTTTATTGTCCTTCTTTCAAACACTTCACAATTCTCACCCAAATATGGCACCTATTCCTCTCTCCCACTCAAATGTGTAATTTGAATTCCAAAATTGCATTAATGATAAGAGTGGTCTAAGTAGACTTAAAATCACCAAACTCCTAAAATCTCTCTTTGTAAGTCACAAGTTGTCCACAAATTTGGCTAGTGGTGGATTTAATGGCTTTGATAGAAATAGTTAGAAAACATTTACAATTTAAAATTCATAGGTAAATAAAATGTACTTAAAGTGGTTGCTAGGTATGATGCCACTCCATTAAGGAAACATGATGTCCCTTGATGTAAGGATGTAGCATGGTAAGATCAAGGGGGAACACATGATGCCCTCTACATAGGGATAAATACCAACAATATGCCAAGAAAATTGAAGACAACAAAATAGATATGCTTATAAAGTGTGATATATCAATGAAGACTCAATATATGACTCTTAAAGTATGATATATCTACGTGGGCACATTTTTTTTTTAACTCTAATAAGCATGTCATAGCAATATAGAATCACAACAAGTAAATCAACATAAAATGGTAAGGTGGAGGCCTTATAGCTAGGTAAATGTCAAGGCTATGATAAGAAACATAAGAAATATAAACAAAACAATAAACATGAAAATGTGTAACAAGTATAAAATGGGAGGTGATGAGATAACTTAAGAAAATAAAGTGGTAAAATAAATATTTATAAAATCAAGAGTGGATAGATAAGTTTTTTAAAAAAGTGAAAAAAGATCAACCCAAAGTGGAGAATAAAGTAAAAAACAAAGTTAAATAAAGTATGTTCATAAAAGAAGGTCTTAAGAATAATAGGAAAAGTGTAAAAAAAGGAAGTTTGAAACAAAAAAAAAAAACGTTTGTTAGAAGGAAAAGTGAAAACAATAAGACAAACAATATGAAGTAAAGATGAAACTCAAGCACTATATATAGATACACACATGTATATGTGTATATATGTCATGTAACAAATCTAAGAAGATTAAATTTTTTCATCTAACAAATCTAAAAGAATTAATTTTTTTGTTTTAACAAATCTAAGAAGATTAATTTTTTTCATAGAACAATTATGATTATTTGCATCTCACTTAAATCTTCATAACTTTTATTTAAAAATAATAATATTATATCTCTTTAACTTCATTGAAACCTCAACACAACATAAATTACAAATCAGTTTTTAGATCTCACTCATTGTTTGTGAATTGATAAATATGTTTTCATTATTTTTCCTTTTATCCACGAGGCATTAGGCTTCATGTTTGAAATCCATATTTTAAACCACTATTTTTCTCAAAGGTAACCCACAAATTCTATTTTAAAAAATTGAGACAAATTCATGCACTAGTTACGGTCATATCAGTCCTTTGAAAGGGACAAAATCGCTCTAAATACAATGCATTGAACAATTTTTTTTGGTTACATTGCACATCGACAAAGAGAATGCCATGCACGTGAAGCATCACTTAAGTTTTTTGGTCCATCTTACGCTTGTTATTTTCTGCAACGACACACATACGGTTGTGCATGCGAAACATCATTTAAGTTTTTGTTTTTGTCCATCATTCAGGTATAATTTTCCACATTTTGTACTGTTCCGCCATTAGTTTTCTCATGACCTTGTTAAAAGATAATGATTTGGCAAAAGGTTTATTTCTTGTGACACACGACTCTAAAACAAGAGAAGTCCAATATCATAAGAATATTTTGTACTTCTACATCGCTATATTTTTTTTTAATCGACTACATCAAAATGATGTGAAAATGATTCCTTCTTCTTAACATAAATATTTATTTCTTGTGACACATGACTCTCAAATAAGAGAAGCCCAACACCACAAGAATCTTTTGTACTTCTACATCGCTACCCATTTTACTTTCATTGACTACATCAAAATGTTGTGAAAATGATTCCTTCTTCTTAGCATAAACATTTATTTCTTGTGACACATGACTCTCAAATAAGAGAAGCTCAACACCACAAGAATCTTTTGTACTTCTACATCGCTACCCATTTTACTATCATTGACTACATCAAAACAACGTGAAAATGATTCCTTCTTCTTAGCATAAAGGAACCAAACCAATATAAATCTGTAATCAAGGTAATATGTATCAAACATATTTTCAAACAATGAATCTTATTTTACTATTCAAATTCTACACTCTCTCATTTGATGATGGATTAGAGTGTGATTGAAATGTTGATGCTAAAAAAACATACACAATTGAATCCAGAAATAAATATTTACATGAAAAATGGATTGTGAAAATCTGATAATGTTAATGAATCTTATTTTTCCAATATATTAATTATTTGAATTATTTTCATAATTTTTTTTATTATATAAGTGTTTACTTATTGTACTTGGGTAGACAATACTATTACTAATGCATTCACTTGTGCCAATTAGTGAATTAATATCCACCAATCATGATTGGTTCAAACAAATTTATGTTATAAGACCCCTTTTTTCGAGGCTTCCTCATATTGCATTTTTTTCTATAAGATTTTCCGCATGCACATTATAAAATTGAAATTTTAAATAAGTTTATTTTTTCTCTATATTTTAAAGAAGAGTATTAATATTTTTAAAAATAGTTAAAATAAAAAATATAAGAAAGATTAATCTTTTCTAATAATTCTTTACATTAGGAAAGACTTATCTTTTTTAATTATTCTATTTGAAGAAATACTAATATTTATTAACAAATTTTTATATTTTAGAGAATATTAATGTTACCAAGCAATTTTCTAATATTATGTGTCCATCTTCCTTTCTAACGCCATGGATATTATGCAGTCTCCACCCCTTCTTCAGTCTTTGGCGAATAAGGTAATCTGGCCTGTGTTTATTGCGGATAATAAACTGAATGTAGCTATGCATTATTATGATCTATGGGGTGGAATGGCACTAGTAGGAGGACTGTTTTCGCATACCCAGTTGCTTCAAAAGCATGAGTTTTTAGTTACTTTTGAGGCTTTGAAAAAGCAGCGGAAAAGCGAAGTTCGACACATTTGAAATCTATACTTCAAGTTACGGCTTGGGCTCTCGACTATCAATTGGAGGATAGAGTGAGAAAAATGGGATTCACACTATTGGATTTACTTAGATTTTCTAATAGCCCACAGCTCCATGGAGAACAATTGGCATTTTCGAATAAGGTCGAATGTAGTGGTTGGTTGCCCTCGAGCTCTGCCTAGTTGAGGAATGCAGTATGCGCGGGGGTAGGTAGTAAGGAGGCAGGGTGTAGCAGTGGGCAACCCTCGAGCTCTGTTCAAGTAAAGAATGCAGAATGTGCGAGGGCAAGTAGAAAGGAGACAGAGTGTGAAAGCGGGGATTCGCCGATCGCATCTTCACGTATTCACGAAGGGGCCGAGAACATGATGCTTCTCAGTTATCCCCATATTCAGCAATATATTGATATAGTGCGTTTGGAAACCAGATATGCGACCGATTCATTGGGGCGGTTTGGAGGTTGCGATGAGAGTGGCATGGAAGAGTAAATAGTGGAACGACTCATATTATTCAAAATTCAAATATCGACATTTTGATATGGTGACATTTAGATATTTTGACGCCCCTTAAACTTTAAATGTATATCAAATAGGGGATTGGGGGAGGTAGTTTATACTCCTAATTGTATGAATGATATTATATCAGTTCCGGTTGATAGTGAATATTGTATGAGCCATTGTAAATATTTAAGTGATGATGCTGGGTTTTCTTCCTGATTCTTTCCCAGTTGAGCTTTTTGAATCAATTTATATTAATATATTATAGTGGCTTGCCACTTTTGTCTAAAAATAAAATAAAATTTTGTGGAAGATTAATATGACTTAAATATTTTTGAATAATTCCTTAATATTGCATAACAATTCTCTACATTCTTTATATTTTAAGGAATACTAATTTTTTTTAATTTATGTATATTTTTAGGAAGACTAATATTTCATAACAATTTCTTATGTTAACAACAAGTACACAACAAGAAGTACATGCCACTATGTGGTACTTGTTTCAAGTTGAAAGTGGTTTCTATGTATTTTTGTAAAATGCATTCAAAATGCTAAGAGTAATTTTTTTATAGTTATAAGTATTTTTTTTATTAATATATAATATTTTTTTGAATTTTAATTTTTTTTTTTAGATAAACAATTTTTATATCTTTCATTTTATAAGTTTCTAAGATAAAATTCTCCCAAGTCTAATATACCTCTTAAAAAGTGTATTTTGAAATTATTTCTATAACTAAAATATCACCACATTTACATTAGCAATTTTCTTAACTTAATTGTAAGATTTTGTTTATTATAATTCAATTTCTCATTATTTTTATTCCAATACAAATGATGCTACAATAGAAGTGATGTTCTTACTAGCATACTTTTTTATTCCAATTACAAATTAATATGTTTATTTCCTTAAACATCTTCTTCTATTTTATTCTCTAACGAAATGAAATATGTTTTATTTTTTTTGTTTTTGAAATATTATTTAAAAAAAAAAAATTATTTAAAAATTTAACAAAAAATTCTACTCACTCAACTCTAAGAAATGTTAATACTTAAAATGAACCCTTCCTTTAATTTTTATTGAAGATTGACTTGAAAGGTTTAATGCTATTGAAACTTAGATAGTTGCTCAATGAGTTGTGTATGTTTCATGATACAATGAAATCATTTGGATATTATATAAAAAGTGTGTATGATCTATATATTACAAAATTGGTATGTTATGAATGTGAGGACTCTTTGAAGTTCTTTGGTATTTTAGTTCTACACATGTATCACATGATCCTAATAATAATCATATGGGTAGTGAGGTGTTACTACATGTTAGTCAATAAATAATATTAATATGTTCTAATTAGTTAATGAAGCACTTAGAATTATAAATAATAGAATTTATGGTAAGATAAATTAGAATGCCTTAACTGTTATTATGTGTGACCATGGAGTTATATAATACAAGAAATTAGGGGTATTCTTAATTTGTGTATATACATGGTTGGAGATTTTCCCTTGTAATATGTTTAGTATAGAGGAAGTTGTTGAGTGCGACGAAATTTTTTTTTTCTATTAAAGATATATGAAATTCATAAGAAACGATTACATTCAGGCGTCTTGCTCATACCAGCTACCAAAAAGAGAGCCATACATATATGTTCAGTAGATTACATATTAGTCCTACATACGTATCTAACTACACCTGACTGCCATATCTAAAATAGAACATAAACAACAAGGGATCCAAAGATCACTGTCTAAGTACGGGGAAGATACAAAAAGATAATGTATAAGAGACTATGTAATAGGGGAATATCACATAAAGTCATCATCCCTATAGGGTACCCATGTCACCCATCTTTGGTGTCCTTCCATCCACCTGGGCACTTCATCTTTTCTAATATGTTGTTCATAGGGGTGGGTCAGGGGCTCTACTACTGGAAAATCAGGTCCTGGTATAATAGTGATAGGGACAATGCAAACACAATTATATTTATTTGATAAATACAAACAATTCTATTTATTTGATAAATGAATAAGCATAATAATAAAATTGTTATAAATTTTATTAAGTGGTGAAAATAAAGATGACTATAGAGATGATAATCACTTATAAACGTATAATAAGATTGAAGAAACAAATGAATTTGTGTAGGATCCAAAACAAAAACACATTCATTTCTTTAACAAACACAAAAGTATAATATTAAAAGTCCTATAAATGCTAATTAAGTGGTGGCATCAAAGATGATCAAAGAGACACTAGCGGTTATAAGAGGTTTAGCAAGGGCAAAGAATAATTTTTTTGTGCAACTATTCACATAGAAGTCCATGTAGCATCGTAAACTACATCCTATGTAATTATTCAACACATAATGCCTATATGCTTTGGTCAAATATTCAAATTCCACCTAAGCCTCCATATCACCTTTCTTACCATGTCATCTCTCTTATTTGGAATCTATATTTTCTTCCTTCCTAGCCCTAGAGTTTGAAGTTGTGGATATCATGTGTCACATATTATGGGATGATATTCCATGGAAACATCTCACTATGTTGACATGCCACAATATCTTTTATCTCCTTAGAATGCACCGTGTTTCCCTCTACATAACATGTTCTATTCTAAGGGGGGATATTATATCTTATATCAATTGCATTTTCTAAAAATTTAAAAAATTTCAATCTATTATTTCTACCTTTATGGGGCCAATCCATTATCGATTGTATCTTCCTCCATGAGTGATAATCCAGTAATAAAAAATCTTTAACCCTATCGTACAACCATCTAGCATTGCTACCCATACTAACACAAATATTTCACCCTATTGTACAACCATCTAGTATTTCTACATGTACCAACACTATCAAAATGTCTTTCCCTATCATATGAATCTCTAGCCTTTACTACTTGTACTAGCATGCTCTAAAGTCACCCTATCATATGATTATTTAGGATTTGCTACTCGTATCGATGTAATCAAAATTTTCCTATTGTATGGCTATCCAAGATAACACAAATTGCTAACCATACTGATGTAACATTAGTGATCACTATCTCACAATTTTTATCTGGTCTCCATCATCTCTCTCTTTCATCTAGCATATTTATCTACAAATTAAATCCTACAATATGATCTCACAAAGTTTCAATTCCTTCACTTTGTGGTAACTCCACATGGATAGAAGACTCTGCTTCCCCTTTGTATCTCAAGTAAGTTTTCTTTATGTACTTTATCCCACATTCCACTACTGATATACTTTCTAAACCAGGGGAAAAATATAATGTCGTAAATTACACCCTATATATTCCTTCATCAGATAATGCCTTCACTTTGGCCAAACATCTTAATTCTACCTAAGCCTCCATATCACTCACTTGCCTTGTCATTTCTCTTGTCTTGATTCTTGACCATGCAACCTATTTGGCTTAGGACATGTGCATGTCGTAGAGATATTTTTGAAATGCATACTAAATTTGTGAATTTGAAAAATCATAGGTGGCCATTGAGATGCTATACCTATTGTTTTTGGTAGTGTAATACTTCCCTATACAACCCACCAATGTTGTGAGTCCTCTAGTCATGTTTAAACTCATTTATTTGCTTCTTTTTCCCCTCTCTTGGACACTTTTGAACTCTCTTAGTCATTTGAATTGGTCACACACCCTCTACAAAATTTTCACCATTGTTGGACAATCTTTAGATCTTGTTGACCATCTCATGTTGCTACTCCAACACTGTCCATTATATACCAACTTCTTCTCACCTTCAATCCACCAAGCTTTAACTTCTTGGTTTAAAATGGGATTAATCTTCTATCTATTTCCTTTTATTAAATAAGCATACCTTAGCTCTTGATCATCGTCTATCTCTATTGTTGTCATTTTTACCATTTATCAATTTATCAATTATCATATCTATCATATCATGGTTGTCCATGGAGGCAGAAACACCAAAACAAGGGTATGACTTCAACATGCCTCTAAATCAATAGCTCAATATTTTTCCTTTATGTCTTATGTGTAGGTTTTGAAGGAGGAGATTGTGCAAAAAAATTGGGATTCTTCTACCTCCTCTTGTGAGGTTTTGTTTCTCCTCCCTCTCTCTCTTAGAATAGTTACTTTATTTTTATCTTTTACATTATGTTTGTTACATTTATTTTTCCCTTAAATCTTGTTAGCTTGGTTTTATCTCTTGAAATTTTATGGCCTTTAAATCCACACCCTATACATATAGGATGCACATGTAGTGGGATGACATCCCAAAGCCACGTTGTAGTCTTGGACTCTCATAGGCATCTGAGACAGTGAGCTAGTAGATTTGATCAATCAGTTTGAGTAGTTGCTCTTTCATTTCTAGTAGTTAGAATATTTGTATCAATTTATACTGTATAGTTATTTCTATTTTTACTTTGTCTTGCATTCAATTAAATCTTAATTTCAAATAATTTATTGAACACCCTAGCTCACTAGAGCACTAGTTTAGTGAGGTGGCACAAGGGATGATTCACCCCTTGGGATTTAATCTCCATAGTCTCAAATTTAATGTTCAAATTTTATCTAACAAAGACAAGCATGTAAAGGAATTTGGGAAAACAAAGTTAGACAACATGAACATTATTGAGGTTTTGGGTTTGATGACTCCTCTTTGTAAACAAATTAAAATATAGAGAGGGAGAGATAAAGAATCATTGTTAGTTTTCCTCTCAATATCGATGGTAAAAAAGAAACTTTGTGTGTGCATGTTCAAGTGTGCATATATATATGTCTATCTATGCATATTTATGTGGTTATATACATATTTCTTACACACACATACATATATACATAATATACATATACACATATCTACACACACTCACACACACACACACACACAAACACACACACACACACACACACACACACACACACACACACACACACACACACACACACACACACACACACACACACACACACACACACACACACACACACACA
>MU223997.1:2059165-2096835 GCA_018584345.1 Thuja plicata
AATCTCTTAACAGAGTGCACACTTAACAGTGTTGCTAAAGCTTCAAACGAAGTAGATCTTAACATGTCTCCACTGTAATACTCCTAACAGGGTAGGTCATTAGAAGTGACCAATTGTAAGCCTTAACTTGCCCCTTCTTATCTGTAGATAGTGAAGTCTTGTGGGTAACAATCCCCACCGCAATTTTTACTTCCTAACAGGAGTTTTCTGCAATATCATATCTTGTGTTATGTGTTATCTATTTTCATGAATGTTTCTGTTATGGTTACATACTAAAAGAACTTATGATATGATTGAATATGCATAAAGAAAGATGAACAGTTAGATAAGATAATTTACAAACTGATGATTAAGGGTTAATGGGCTAACCAAGAAAAGTTTTAGAGGTACTGATTCACCCCTCCCCTCTTAGTACATCATTCCAATATAATTCCAATAGTATTATGTACTTAGCATAGATCTAAATATCTACAAAACATAGTTGTATTTGAATCAGATCATTAATGTATCAGTTTAACCATTGTTACAGATAAATCTCTTAACCGAGTAGGACAGTGAAGTCCTTATTATGACATTCAAAGAATGTTGAGTGTTTTCTTGTTGACCCTATAGTGAATGCATGGTCAAGAGAGAACTAATATTTTTAAATCCTCTAACTAGGTCACATTTAATAGTGTGCATTGTAACCTTTAACAGGGTTGGCTCTTCACTGAGCTCACTTCAGAATAGTGAAAATATTATGGGTATCGGTCCCAGGTGGTTTTTCCCTTAGCAGGGTTTCCACATTAAAAATCTACATGTCAATGTGCATGAATGTTGTGGATTGTTATTTTACTTTACACTTTATTTTATTGACCTAGATTGGTAATCATAGTATTAATTTGCTGATACTCGGTAAACACTATTGATGAAAGTTTGAGATTACAGAAAACATTTTCACGGAGTTGAATTATATGTTTTAATTTTTTTTGATATACATATGGAGAAATTTGGGACTGTAGGATAATTTGTGAGGAAACTAATTCTAACTGATTCACCCCCCTCTCAGTTATTCTAACAATTGGTATCAGAGCAGACAATGCTTAGAAGAAAGTTTTGAAGGACTTAAGCTAAAGATCACAAGATGTATACGAGAGATGCACCTAAGATGAACAGGGAGAACTTCCTGATATGGAAAAGTAGAATGAGATTATACCTATCAGGGATTGGAAGCAACATTGAAGATTATTTGGACAATGAATTCATTTTACCCATTGGACCTTTGACTTTAACTCAGATGAAAGAGAAACATGAACATAACCTTATCATGGTGGAGATTGATTCTTCACTTACAGATTCAAAATTTGAGGACATCAAGACATGTACTACTACCAATAAGATGTGGGACCAACTTACATTATTTTATGGAGGAGACATAAATGTACTGAGAGCAAAAGAAAAAAGTCTTCATGGAAAGTTTGATGACATGAGAATGAAAGAAGGAGAGAACATAACACAGTACAATAATCGACTTTAAGAAGTTGTGAATGCTATTCAAGGATTTGGTGGAACCATTGATGAAGACACAATTGTGAGTAAGATTCTTAGAACTCTATGGCCTATTTATTCTATAAGAGTCTCTGCAATACATGAAATGAGAGCTACACCTAGAAATAACATTAATATTGATAGTCTTGTTAGAAGATTGATTTATTTTGAGCCAAACAATTTTGACAACAGTATTGTACCATTTATGGAGTCCGCATTTATGTCTACTTTGAAATTGATAAATCTGGTAGCAAACACATAATCAGAAACAACAGTGACTGTGATAGTGATGAAAAGGAACTTGATGAACTTGAAGCTTTAATGGTTAGAAGATTGCACAGAGGTAAAGGAAGATATAAAGGTAAACTAATTTTGATATGCTTTAACTGTAAAGAGATTGGCCATTTTGCTGCAAGATTCCCTAACAGAAATAATGATGATATAAATGATAGATCTAATGACATAAAGGATGACCGAGATGACATAAGCAACTGACAGTATGACAGAAGAGATAACCGAGATTACAAAGATATAGGTAAGAAAGCTTGTTACATTGCTAAAGATAAAGATAATGACAACAGTTCTGATAGTGATGACGATATTGAGACAATGTTTGTAGCTTTGAAAGATGATTCAAATGAAGATGGAAGGTATGTAGAAACAACACTTATCTCTAAAGTTAGTAAACATGACATTTGGGTTACTGATAGTGGTTGTACACATCACATGACCGGTGATAAAGGAAAATTTGAATTTCTTGAACATTATGATGGAGGATAAGTGAGAATGGGGAATGATACACCCTGTTAATTAAAAGGAAAAGGTACTATTATGCTAAACAATAAAATCAAATGTGAAAATGATTATTGTGTAAAAGGAATTAACTACAATATGTTGATTGTTTCACAGTTGAACAACACAGGTCATTGAGACGCATTTGATAATAGAAAAGCAGGAATCTACGATGGAATTGGAAAGTTGATCGACACTGGTGAATAATCTAAAGGTAACCTATTCTATCTTGACACAGCTGAAACTACTTGCTTATTGGCAAAGAATAAAGATATATGGTTATGGCATAAAAGAATTTATCATGTAAATTTTGACAACTTGGTTAAGATTAGTAAGAAAATAAAAGTTAGAGGCTTACCAGGCTTATCTAAACCATACCATGTAATGTGCAAAAATTGTCAAATGGGAAAGATGTCAAAATATAGTTTCAAGAGCAATAATTTTTCATCTAATGACATTTTGGAGTTAGTTCATACAGACCTACGTGGACCAATGAGAACATAGAGCTATTATGGGGATAGATATTTTATTTTATTTGTTGATGACTACTCTAGGATGATGACTGCCATGTTCCTAAAAGAAAAATCTAAAGCATTTAAGATGTTTAAGTGGTACAAAGCTAAAGTGGAAAAAGAAACCGGTAGAGATCTAAAATGTTTGAGATTTAATAGAGGAGGTGAATTTATTTGTGACGAGTTCACTAAATTTTGTAATGAGTATAGAATCAAAAGACAAGTTTTTGTACCGAGGACATCACAACAGAACAAAATTGCTAAAAGAAGGAACATATCAATTGTTGATTGTGCCAGAACATTGATGATTGAAAAGAGTGTTCCACAAACCTACTAGAGAGAAGCAGTTAGCACAACTATTTGCACATTGAACCGAGTACAACTAAAGAAAGATTAAAAAAAAACACCTTATGAGCTATGGTATGGTTATACACCCAATGTGAGCTATTTTAGAATATTTGGTATTCAATGCTATATTCTGAAAGATGATCGAAATGGAAAATTTGATTCAAAAAGTGATGAAGGAATATTTCTTGGATATTCTACTAAGAGTAAAGCTTACAAATATTTGAACAAGACAACTAACAAAATCATTGAGAGTGCAAATGTGAAAGTTGATGAATTTGTTGAGAAAAATGATGAGGACAACATGAAAGAACTGGAAGATTATAGTAGATTTGTCTACTAGGGAGAACCTGATACTATACTGACGCAAATGCCTAACATTACAATGCAACATGGTAATGTTACTGAGAAACAAGTTAATGTCACTAGGCAATAGGTAGCACAGACTGAGAATCAAGAAAATGCCAAAGATGATGATCATGAACCAAAAGACATTGAACCTACAGAAGAAGATAATGAAGAACAAAGAGCTGAACCTGTACTTGCTAAATATGTGGGAAGACATCATCCATGGAATCAGATTATTGGAGATAAAAGAGAAGGCATGATGACAAGAAGTAAGTTTAGAGATGACACTTGTTTAATTTGTGAATTTGTGCCTAAGAATGTTAGAGATGCACTAGAAAATGGAGAATGGATTAATGCTATGAATGAAGAAATTAAGAAGATACAAAAAAATAAGACATGGACATTAGTACCGAGACTGAGTGATAAAAATGTCATTGGCACCAAATGAATTTTTAGAAACAAAATAAATGAAGATGGGAATGTAACCATAAATAAAGAAAGATAAGTTTGCAAAGGGTATGCACAAGAAGAAGGAATTGACTATGGAGAAAATTTTGCACTCGTTGCTAGACTTGAAGGAGTAAGATTACTACTTGCATACGCTGCATATAAAGGATTCAAGGTATATCAGATGGATGTGAAGTCTGCATTTTTGAATGGAATACTGGAAGAAGAGGTATACATTGAAGAACCTGAAGGATTTGATGATCCTGATCAGACAAACATAATATGTAAGTTACACAAAGGTTTATATGGATTGAAACAAGCACCGAGAACATGGTATGAAAGATTGCATTCTTATCTTATAAGCATTGGATTTATTAGAACAAGTGACAACAACAATTTGTATTTAAAAGGAGGAAATGATGATAAGACACTTATTGCTGAAATACTTGTTGATGATAATATATTTGGGGGTAATGATAACTTATGCACTTCATTTGCTGATGAAATGAGGAAAGAATTTGAAATGTCAATGTTTGGTGAGATCAAAATTTTCCTAGGTTTGCAAATTTTACAATAGACTGAAGGTATCTATATTACTCAATAGAAATACATCAAAGAATTATTGAATAATTCAGAATGGAAGATTCAAAACTAGTTGGAACACCTATGGTGACAGGATGAAAACTGACAAAAAGAAGACAAGACACCTGAGGTAAATCAAACTTTGTACAGATCTATGATTGGTAAATTGATGTATGTTGTACACACAAGACCTGACATAACACATACAGTTGGAATAGTTGCAAGATTTTCTGCTAATCCCAGAGAATCACATATGCCTGCTGTAAAAATAATTTTTAGATATTTGAAGAATATTGAGGATTATGGACTATGGTATAAAAGAGAAGGAAAGTTTGAATTGAAAGTTTATATTGATGCTGATTGGGTTGAGAACATAGATGATAGAAAGAGCACTACTGGTGGAGCTTTCTTTATTGGAGAAAGACTAGTTACTTGGATAAGCAAGAAGCAAGGATGCATATCTCAGTCAACTGCAGAAGTAGAGTATGTTGTTGCTGCTACAAATTGTTCAAATATAGCATGGATAAAACAACTGTTGAAAGGAATGAATAAAGAGATCACTGATTGAGTGATGATTTACTGTGACAATACAAGTTCTATAAATATTTTAAAGAATACTGAGATTCATGCAAAGACAAAGCACATATCTATAAAATATCACTACTTGAGGGAAAAAGTACAAGAAAAACAAGTCATACTATAATATGTACAATCAAAAGAACAACTTGCAGACATATTCACAAAACCTTTACCGAAGGATACATTTGAGTACTTGAGAGGTAGACTAGGGGTTCGTCCCTTATCTATTGGTAACTAAGATGATTAGGAGGTTGCATCAACCTACAAGAAATTAGAATATCAATCATGTTGGTGCAAAGCTAAAATGGACTGGCACAGAGATATCAGTACACTGAAAGGCGCCTACTACACCAAAAATCAGAGATATTTTATTTGGCTACTGAAGAACTGCATATTTTTGGCATTGTTGTCAAAGGGAGAGAGTTGATCAATGAAATATAAAAGGAGAGAAGAATATCTACCCACTAAAGGGAGAAAAGAGAAATGGAGA
The DNA here is from genome assembly GCA_018584345.1 of Thuja plicata. Classification (NCBI taxonomy): domain Eukaryota; kingdom Viridiplantae; phylum Streptophyta; class Pinopsida; order Cupressales; family Cupressaceae; genus Thuja; species Thuja plicata. Next base: position 2,064,788 of record MU223997.1, read on the forward strand.
GACATATCTAATCTATAGAGAGATTCAAGAGCTGAAAAGTCAAAACTGCAGGGAGAGTCTGCATGGTGAGTTTTTATACTGACATAGTTTATATTCAGGCTAGGGAGAGCTACATAATTGTTGCAGTTGTAGAACAAAATTTTGGTATTTGTTGTATGGAATTTTATATTGCATATTTCATATTGTGTTGCCATCAATGCCAAAGGGAGAGATTGATGAACTACAACTGATTGTATGTTTGAAGTCATTTGTTGATATTCAACTGAGTTGCAAAAGTGATGATAAACATTATTAGTTAATGTATTGTCATTGATTTCAACTTATTTGAGTATTATTATGGTGGAAAACATTTGTTATGAATTGAATATCTGGAACAAACAATGTTTATGTGGTTGGAAAATGAAGAGTTCTATATACACTAAGAGACAGTAATGACCGAGTAAAATATATTGTATACCGAGCATAGTGATAACCAAGCAAGGGATTGCCGACACAACCATTGACAAAGCAATTTAATCAAACCAAGGTTGACTTGGATGTTAAGTTGGAAATTGATGATTTCAAGGTAAAATATAAAGTTTTTTATTTGATCAAATGGTTATGAAAATTCAATGAAGATCGGACGACAAAGATTGAAACTTGTTTTTAACACAACTGTTGAGGATGGATCAAGCGGGAATGAGAACAGATTAAGCGAAAAAATTTGAAGGATGAAAATTAAATGAGACATGATGTCTATATAAGAGACAAGAGATTCATTTTGAATTACACTTCACACCTGATGCACACATGCAAATTTTATGCATGACTGATCAAACTGGTTAAAGACATAACTGAGCATTTTTGTACAAACATCGCCAAGCAAACATAGGAAAGAGTATTACCGAGCAGAACAAGTATGAAGTATTGAGATGAACTGAAGTGAAAAATTTGATTAGAGGTATTATTTACTTAGCATAGATCTGAATATCTGTAAAATAGAGTTGTATTTGAATAAGATCATTACTGTATTAGTTTAACCATTGTTACAGATAAATCTCTTAACCGAGTAGGACAGTGAAGTCCTTATTATGACATTCAAAATTTTTTGAGTGTTTTCTTGTTGACCCCATAGTGAATGCATGGTGAAGAGAGAACTATTAGTTTTAAATCCTCTAACCAGGTCACATTTAACAGTGTGCATTGTAACCTTTAACAGGGTTGTCTCTTCACCGAGCTCACTTCAGAAGAGTGAAAATATTTTGGGTTACCGGTCCCAGGTGGTTTTTCCCTTAGTAGGGTTTCCACGTTAAAAATCTGTGTCAATGTGCATGAATGTTGTGGGTTGTTATTTTACTTTACACTTAATTTTATTGACCTAGATCGGTAATCACAATATTAATTTACTGATACTTGGTAAACACTATTGATGAAAGTTTGAGATTACTAAGAGTTTAATGTTCCCCAAATCATCCTCTTGAATTTTTTATGATGTGCTTGTTTGTATTGGAGAAATAATTGAAGGAAGAGATTGAGATTGCATATGAATGGTATTGATTTGATTAGGACCTTTATTTTCTAAGGTCTCATTTGTAGAAGGGAGGGCATAAAGGATATTGTCATCTTCTCCTGAAGTATGTTCATGAATATGAGAGACTTTAGGAGAGGGAAAATCATCACTAATTAATGCCTCATATCTAGAGGAAAGATTATTAGAATGGATAGGAGGGTAAGTATCATTAAGGGAACTGTCAATCATATCAACCTCTTACACAATATAATCCTCTTGCACCAAGGTAATCTCACAGGGGAGGTACATATTAAGAGAATAATCAACATTATTCTCTAATGGCTCATCCCAAAGAGAGAGAATATTGAGACAAGTATTAAAATTATCTTCTTGCATCAATATATTCTCATGAGGGAGAGTAACTTTGGGAGAAGAATCATTGATAGGTTCATAAAGGGGATTGTTAGAGATATTAAATCCTTGGATCATATTAATCAAATTTTGGAAAAATGATGGTTTAGGAGGCATAAAAAAAGACTTAATAGGGATGAATTCATCAAGGGATTCAACCTACATATCAAATTCATCACTACAAAAGGGATTATCAAAGGAAGTAAAAATTTGTAAGAAGAAATTTGACATTTTGTAATAAAATAAGATAATGTAAAGAAATGAAGCATAAATAAACTAATCTAAACACACACAAGAATGCATGAAAATAAATATTTTTGTATTTTTATTATTTTTAAGCAATGCAATGCAAATTTTTAATGTTTCTTTTACAAATGAATCATCCAAATTTGATAACGATACGCAACATTAAGACTAAAAATCAAAACTACATGCTTAAAATGTGACAATGCAATGCATACAAATTAGATATAGACACCAAATTAGAATTAGAGATGTTATGAGTTGGGTTCACCAAACTATAACATAAGAAATAGGGATCGCTCATTCAAATGGGTAAACTAATGATCCTAGGTTCTATTTCCTATGTTGCATTGGAAGTAAGATGACTCACTAGGCTCAATAAGACTTAAGTGATAAGTGGGTGCAATGGTGGCTCGCTTTCATTGAGGGTTTATTAGGTAAACGTGATTGAGAAATGTAAGATCTAGGGCTAGGAAGGAAGAAAATACAATTTTCTACATGCATAAGAGGACTAAGAACTGACAGACGAATTCAGAAACCAAATATGATAACCAAATACTGTAACTTACCTCCAGACCAAATTTGAAGCATAATCAAAAGGACTATGACAACTTCGTCAACCTTTTCCTAGGAATAGGTGGACTGGGTCAGCCTGTTCCTTACACTTCTAACTATTTTTAGCTGTATTTTGTTTGTGAGGTCCTGAACTTGCTAGATCTGATTCAAATGTGAGTGCCACCTATTACTAAAAACCTAAAATAAGGAAATTATTGTGCAGAGAAGGGTTTGCCTTATTCCAACCCCAATTTTGAATAAAACTTAAAAATAAAATGAAATAAAGTAAAGTGTGCTAACATAGAGTAGAGGCTAGATATAAAACATAAAGTGTCTTATACCTTGGCAACACAATGATTCTTTGAATGTGATCACAAATGATGATGAAAAAGCTTGAATCCACACAAAAACCTAAAAAAATCTTGAAAGACATGTTTTGCACAATGATTTTATAGTTTTCCATAATGTTTGACATGGAGAAGGAGGATGGAATGAATGAGTCAAGACTTTAATGCTTGAATGGATGGAGATGATCTTCTTCCCTGGTTGTGATATCCTCTACTTGACCTTGATGGGAGAGAATCTTGCTACAATGGAGAAGATTTCCTTGAAGATACCTTAGAATTCTTGAGAACTTTAAGATCTTGAACTTATATTCTTTCTATCATGAATGCTTGCTTCTTCATTGATTGATTATTGAAATTAGGACTTATGTCTAAGGTCGCTGGATATTATGTTGTTATTTGCACACGTTTTAAATATTTTGGTGAAGACTGGTTATAGAGCAATGATAAAATATTATGACAGAGATGGTCTCAGAGTTTTTGGGATAACTTGGATGCGAGCATGGGTTGTGATATGCAAGCTTAAGGAATGATAGAAGATACATGGAAGAACATTATTTGTGATTCTTGGGTCTCTATATTCTTGATGACCTCAGCTGAGGTGTGTGGACTAGTGAAGACCTATTTGGGGCCGACTACATAGATGTAATGTGTTTAATGATTGGCGAGCGTGAATTATGGATCTAGGCATGTAACTGATGATTTGTATTTTTTATTTACTTGTTTAAGGTACCATGTGTATACTAGCTGAATCTATTCCCAATGGATAGGTTTAGGCTACTGGTTTTGACATCTAGCAGGTAAACATGCAACATATGTCACCAAAAATGTTACCAGATTTTCACTCCTGGCTCCATTCAGGTAGAGCCTTATGCATTTCAAAGGAAAAGGTGCATTTTTTAAATCTCATACATTTTATTCAATTACATGTTTGACAGAGATTACAAGTACTATAAAAGAATCATCATCATGATAGATGAATGGAACATACAAAATTTTACAAATATGTTTGTTCAAAATTAATCTATTGAATGAAGTTTACATGTTGTCTCACACATGTCATGAGACTTGCCTTTGCTTATTTGATACAAATTTGGATCAATCAACACATGAATAAGAAAATGAAAAGAAAAGGCAAAAAAACATGCAAAGAGGGTAACCATTCATTGCCTGCATGACTGGTCAGAGTTGCCCTGTTTTGTTGATTGTTTGATCTGGTTTGTCCTTTTTTGCTCCCTAGCCCTCCCGAGTCTTCCTTTTTCTTCTTGCATCAGTTATGACAATGTGCTAGATCATGAAGATCTAAGAAATGATAGATTATAAACCATACATGTCATCTACCTATGCATAAACAAACTGATCTCAATGTCCATTAAAGAAGAAAGAAAGTCATCTGAATCTTCATATACACCTGAAATAGGCATCTGTTTTTTTCTAAATTTTTTTGTTTCATGTGCAAATACAGGGATACGTTTATTCACACCATGTGGGATTAAATAGGCTCCCACATGGGTTGAGCCCTACATGATGTGAATAAATAGAGCATTAAAGATAAGTATGCAGTTAAGTTGTTTCATGAGTCATCAACAATGAAACAAAATGTTATGTTGCAGGAATCAAAAATGTTATGTTGCAGGAACTTATATAATTTCTGCTATATGAATCATATTTATATAATAAAGGATATTGATTTACATGGGCATAATGAAACATTAAAGGGACATGTACTTCATTGCATGAAACCTTTTGCTTCATTTCAATCATGCTACAATAATATGATGTAGAGTATCAATGAAAGCCCTTGGGCTTTATCAGACAATGGATCCATGAATCAACAACATAGAAAGGAGTAAATAATTTGAGAATGAAATGAAATACAAGAATCCAAAGAACCTCTAGGTAGTGAATATTCTCAAAACATCAATAGTGTTGCTACAGTAATAATATGGTCATGGTAGCAAGACATCATCAAGTGAAGATAATCTGTTATCATATTGACATGAGCATCATAATCAGAGAGAATTAACAAAAATAAAGGAGAATCTATATAAATCTGAGAAAATAAATCATCATAATATCATAAAGACAAAATTCAATGACTTCAAACATTGACATGTTAAACATAGTAAAAAATAAGCACCGGATTTCCCCCAAGACAACATGGTCGTGTTTTTTTTCCATATCTTTAAAATGACAAAAAAAGTTTTTCTAATTTTTTTCAAAAAAATTAGGAAATTCAAAGATGGAAAAACCCAATAAATTTCACAAAAACCTAGTTCAAATTTTGGGAGAAATCATTGTCTGTCTAGTACATAAATTTCATGTATAGCCGCGGCTAGGGATATTACAAGAAATCCATAGAGTATAGTATGGATTTCAAGTATGGAAGGTGCATAAAACATAAATAAACCATATGTAATACCCACAAAAACATCACATTATTTATCTTTTGACATATCTCAAAGTATTCAAAAATATACGGTAGAAGATACAACTTCCTAGGTTTTCACATAATTCAGTCATGAAAAAAATAGATAAAAACATAGAAAGATCACAACAGTCAAAGATATGGAGCTTGAAAAGAAGATTTTATCTGCAAGTAAATATCTAACTTGCAAAAATCAGAGCTCCATTTTCCTGCAGGGTGAACCCACAATAGTGGGTTACACTTTTTTTCCTGAATGGACACTGAACTCTACATTTTGAAAAAAACTTTCAGATTCGGATGCATATTGCCATTAAACTGTTTGAAATAAAAAGATGAAGTAAACTAGAGTCTTCTAGGATTTTTTGTCTAGATTCTAAATATATTTTTTTTATTTTTTTTTTGAATTGATTTGAATGGTTTATTTTTTCTCCCACGAAAATTGCTATGTTGCTGAAAACACCATTTTCAAAGAGTTACATTGACTTCAGAGAGCATAATTTTTTTTCTAAAATAGATATCAATGCACTTCTTTTGAATTTAGTTTTGTAACATCCATACAGAGGGGGTGAAATTGGTTTGATGACAATATCATGATTATTTCATGTTTTATGAACGTTTGAAGTTGAGTAAACCATAATTTTGACATAGCTTAACTACACAGCTTATAACTTGTTGTGTATTTATCGAAATTTAATTTTTTTGATAGAAAGTAGAATTGACCACAAAGGGCACTGTTACTTTTCAAATTTTTTTCCCTCTTTTCTACTATTTTTCATTGAACGTCAAACTTGGAGGTTTATATTTGATAAAAAACCTACATTCGATGCACGTAAAAAAACATAGACCTAATTAATTCAAAAATTGTCAAATTAATATTCATTAGAAAGCTCATTCAGAGTACTTGTGTGATGCAAAAGGATGTCTCCTTATTCTTCCATTTTAGCCATACACTTGAGCCCTGAAGCCATGAAAAATTTATACTTGTGTTAACCTCTGCAAATGGCCTCTAATCAGAGAATTTCGATGGAAACTACTTTCAATAGAAACTAGTTTCGATCGAAAATAATTAGTTTTGATCAAAACTACTTTCTATCAAAAGTATTTGACTAGAATTTCCCTTAATCAAGGAATTTTGATAGAAAGTACTTTCTATCAAAAGCCCCTACTTTCTATCGAAAGTACTTTCTAAATCCCCCTACTTTGTGAATTTTAGGAGGAATTGCTTCCTCTGAAAAAGTGTAACCCACTATTGTGGGTTCACCTTGGCACAAGTTGAAGAAACACAAGGGTAGTTTGAAATACCTTAGATAGTGGCGAACTTAGACATTGAATCCATAGTACAAAGAATGAAAAACTCCAGTAATCTCCTGCATTCAAACCCCATTTAAACCCTTGGTGAACTCCAAAATAGAGCACATAGAATGAAATGTAAACAATGGAAATGAGGTTGAGTTTATGGTTTCATAGTCCTAATACACCTTTCACAAAGGTTATTTTTTGACTTGGTAATTTTCATCAATTGATTTGAACTAATACCCCACAAGTGATTTATGATTTTTGTTGAGTGTTAAAATTTAACACTCAATGTATTTCTATATTTTGAATAAAATTGCAATGTAAAAATAATATTTATAAATGATGTGCTTACAAATCATTTTATTAATGTTATTTGGTAAATGCAAAATATAGAATAGGAGTATGGGGCGTTGTAAGTTTAATTTATTATTGCATCTTTTATTTAATTAAAAAATTGTTTGCTATGTATTTGATTTGAATCACTTGGAAAATAATATATATGATGCAATAATAAATTTTGTCTTCATTTCTAAGTCAAAGAGGGTTGAATGTAATTTATGAGAAGGCCAAGTATTTAGGGATGTTAAATTAGTTTGAGAACAAGAGGAGTGTATCTAGGAGATTGTTTGAGCAGATTTAGGAGAGCTTGGAATTCTTTTAGGAGCTTTAATGGTAGAAATAGTCAAGGATAGATTTTTCTCCATTATGGAGCCTTTGTTGAGTCTTTTAGGTACCTCAAAAATAGGCCTTTCTGTTGAATCTGACCTAAAAGATTATGGACCTGCTTTTGGTGCAACCTCTTTTTGAGAAAAGCATAAGTATTGTAAAACTTGATTATTGGAGGGAGTTCTGATAATGCATTTGGATACTCTTAGTGATTTTTGATTCCTTTTAGTATGCTATTTTGGCATCATTTGCAACTCTTTTCAGATATATGGCAGAGAGTGACAAGTTTTTGGAGAAGAAATTTATTTGCATTATTGTGCCCTCTCATTTATCTATATTCAATGTATACTCAGGTGGTTTAATAAAGAATTACTAGTGAATGCTTCTTTTCCCATGTAGTTCTTGTCTCATCTTATATGCCATTTTGTAGAGATACATATTATTTGTAGGTTTTTAATTATGTTTCAAGAAGTATAAATATCTTAGTTGTGAAGTAAACTTCCTTATAAGAGATTCAACTTCAAAGCCTTTTAATGAAATATTTATGCAAAGGTATATGGTAGTGAGTTGTGCAATTCCTTAACTCAATTTTATTTGATCAAGAGTCTGATTATCTGAAGGCCTTCTGATCTTTTCTTCTTTGGTGTATTACCCCATTTAATACTTTCAAGGCATTTTTGGTTTCATGCATTTCCATTTTTTATGTTCCTTCTTAACTCTTTCTCTCTGAAAACAATATAGTTAGATTAGTTTTTAGGTGGTATTGTAGGAAGTCGGCCTTCTCTTAAGGTTCTTTCCTCTTGGGTAACCCACAGAACCTAAAAGATCCCATGTTTCTCAAAGTTACTAAGTCTGCAACTTAGTAGGGTGCAACTTTCAGAAATAATAGTAATAAGAAAAGGTCAATTTACAACAACTTGTCCATTTAATAAATTTTTCTTGATAGCTCAAAACTGAGTACCTTTTTTGAAAAAGTTAATATTTTGACATTTCCCATGTGTTTGGCTTATTCAAAATTTAAAACACACTAATTCATAAAGTACCAAAATTTGGGGGGAGGTTGCCATACTTTATCAAATTTGGGGGGTTGCAAGACATATTTAAGTGCCTCTCTTTAAATCTAATTGTTGCATCATGCATCATAATATTGATAAATTGAATCTGCATAGTTTCCACACATGAAACACTAAGGTAAAACAATTACTTCAATCAAAGGAGTTATAGACTATATTACAATATGAACAATTATAATTCACACAAGCCTATGAGTGGTTTGTTTATATAAAAAAGTTAGATGAATCTATGAGCATCATTGGGCTGCATGTTTTAGATAATGCTCAATTTTACATAGCCAATTGTAATGCACCCAAGGAAATGTGGTATAAGTTACACAAAATTTTTGGAAGTGTTGACAAGTGTAGGAATTTGCAATTAGAGACTGATCCTTCTTCCCTATCTCCCAATTTCTTTCCCCCATTGAGAATTACTTAGTGAAATTCAAGTCCCTTTTTTCAATTTTACATGGATGTGGTAAGAATAAGGAGGACAAGGAATTCATGTTCCTCATTTTTTCCAGAGAGACCCATACTATATTTTTTCCTCTACATTTCATGCCTTTTTTTAGGCTTATGGAACCGATTTTAGGATGTCTACTTGGGGAAGTTTTGTGAGAGAATCACTAGGGAGAAATACAAGTTAGTTTTACTATATTCTCTTCCATCTACAAGTCATACACTCACACAATAGTCTAAGGGTAACATAAAGAAAACTTTATAGGCTAAGAAAAACCACATCAACAAAATAGAGTACCACTAAGCCACAAGGTAAGGGTGATAAAAAACACAATTCATCTAAGTGGAATAAGAAGAATAGAAAAGGTCCTTGTATTTATTTTGGAAAGGAGAATTATGACCACTTGCAATATTTTTAGAAGATTAAGCCACTTGATCAAGCAATAAAATAATTCAACATTTGACTACCAAAACCTTCTAAGGGTCACACTCTCATAGCTAGAGGTTTAGGATCATCCAATTTGATTGTATATTAGACTTGGGAGCTACACACAATATGACTAGGACTTATGATCACCTATCAGATCTTTAAAATAGCCCCACCTCATCAATCATAGTTGGTAATTCCTCACATATACATGTTTTAGGATCTGACGTTATTCACTTGGAAGATGGTTTTATTGTGGATGTACTTTATTTACCTATAATTTCCTCCAATATTCTCTCCATATGGTTTTTTCACATGGTAGAGTTATCTTGGTTCTAGGTTGTATCAGTTTCACAAAGTTAAGTCTTCAAGTGGACCAAATTATACATTGCCTATGTAGATTCATCGAGTCATTTATGGCATGAGAGGTTTGGACACATCAATTATACATATCTTTAGCAACTAGGTATAAAAAATATGGTTATTGATCTCCCCATATTTTCTTGTACAAATTGGATATGTCAAGGATGTCTCGTTGGAGAACACCATTAAGATCCCTTTCCTAAGGGTCTCAAACATTGTGCACATTCCTTACTTGATTTGGTGTATAGAGACATCATGTCATTACAACTCCATTATTTTCAAGAGCCAAGTATGTACTTATGTTCATTGATGATTTATCAAGTCACACTTGGGTGTACTTTCTTAAGTACAAGGGTACAACATTCTAGACATTAAAAATTGTCAAGGTGTTCATTTGGAAACAATAAGGTTATTCCATTTGTTGGATACACATAAATAATGTGGGTGGGGGGGGGGGGGGTACTATGAAAAGGTATTTTAAATTTTCTTGTACAAATCATGGAATCCTACATCATTATTCAATTTTGTACACTCCTCAAGAGAAAAATGTTGCAAATTTGAAGAATTGATCACTTAGAGAGATGTACAATTCTATTCTTCATTATTAGTCTATGGATCTAGTATTTTGGGTTGAAGATATCAATTGTTCTAATTATATATAGAAAAAGGCTCTTCAGAAGGCAATCCAAGAAATCACTCTAAAGGAGCCTTGGTCCAATACCAATCCTAATGTTTCCTTCTTTAAGGTGTTTGTTAGTGAGGCTTGGGCATTCATATCAAATGATTGAAACAAGACAATGCAGTAGAAGAGTCAGAGATTCATATTTGTTGGTTATTGTGAGGATATGAAGGCTTCAAATTATTCGATCCATCTACATAAGAGATACGCTTCAAGAGAGATGTCAAATTTGAAGGGTCCTTTAGACATAAAGATCCTTAATATTTTGCATCATTATTTCCCCCCTTCATCCTCTTTGGACACTAATTTATTTATTGAGGGTGGTCTTGATAATGATCTAGGTGTTCCATTGCATGGTCATGAATATCCACCACCCACACCTCCTTCACCATCTACCACTACTAATTTTCCCAAGTGGCTCATACTTTGCATAAGGAGGTTGGTTCTTTGACAGACAATCCCTCTACTTCTCGCTACACTCATTCACAAACTTCTAGTAGTATTATTTTGAGTCATGGAGCTGATCCATAATATTTTTCAGAGTGTACAATTATTCTAGAGTGGGATAATGCTATGTTAAATGAGTATTTTTCTTTGATGGAGAATCAAAGTTGAGATTTGGCACTTCTTCCTAAGGGAAGATAGTTGGTATGATGCAAGTGGGTGTATAATATTAAATATGTCATTAATAGTTATATTGATAGGTACAAGGCATGTCTTGTGGCTAAGGGTTTCTTACAGATTGAGGGTATTGAATATTTTGAGACCTTTGCACCCATTTCCAAGATTAACTTGGTTCACCTAGTCCTATCTCTATATGCTTCACACAAATGGTAAATGTATTAGATGGATGGGAAGAGTTCCTTCTTGCATGGTGATCTTCATGAGGAGATCTATATGGAACAATCTCAAGGTTTTTTGCAAGACTCTTCACTTGTTTGAAGGATTATATGTTCACTCTATGGTCTCAAACAAGCCCCTAGGGCTTGGTACATGATAAAAAAAATAGTTTTTTATTCAATTTGGTTGCAAATGTTCTCATTCAAACCATAAAATTTACATTCAATATCATGGATATGATCTTATGATAAATGTCTTGTATGTTGAAAATATTCTACTCATAGACATATCATAATTCATGCTCCAATATCTACAAAGAGCTTTGATGGAGTAATTAAACATGACATATATGGGGTTTTTGCACTATTTTGTTACTCTTCATATTCATCAACCTATTGAGGGGATCTCCATATACTCACCAAAGTATGCCATTGGCATGCTTCATTGATTTGGGATGGGTGATTGTAAGCCATCTCCCACATCATTTCCATCAGGTGTCACACTGACTTCTATTTGCATATCCCTTAGTGTTGATGCTAATTTGTATTAGATGTTGGTAGGAAGACTTTTGAACTTGACACAGACATTTCCTTGTTGCAAATATGAATATTGTGTTGTCATTGATACCAAACTTGTTGTCATTTATGTCAACTATGGTCTAGAAGTTGTGTTTAGTAGAGTTCTTGTATGGCACATTATCAATTGTAGAAATATGTGTTGGCATTGATTAAAACAAATATTACTAAATATGACAGTGTGTAGTATATCAAGATGTCTCAAATCTTATCTAGAGTGTTGGAGAATGTTTTAGTTGTCTAAAACATGAAAATGGCTAAATGTGACTATTCTAGCGAACAATATGTCAAATCATGTTCAAAATTTTGGTTTGCATCATGGCACACTGATTCATATCACCCTAAGGTTGGAATATGATGTTGGTATATGTCAAAGGTTGTCAAATTTTATGTTTCAGGGTTCTATTTGGTCTACAGTTGAGTTCGTAGTGTTTTGAGTTTCGACATGATAGAGATAGTGTAACAGTTTGTAGGAATGCTTTACATTTCTCTGCCTTCAAGTGTTTTGGTGTTCCAACTCTCAAATATTGATATGTTGGTATCAAGTGATGTTATGTTGAGAATATGTAATTGTTAAGGAGGTATGCACTATATTTTGTGATTTTTTGGCCAATGTGTATTAACAATGTTATCTTTTGGGGCCGACTCAAGTTATTTTGGTTTGCGTAGTTGTGTGCAGAGTTGATGGCATTTATTTAGGAATAAATGGAAGGTGTGCCAACATGCTGTGATGAATCACCCATCTTAATTCCATTTTGTATGTTTTGGAGAATGAGTTTGGGGATGATGGTCTAAGTGTTGTACATTACATCTAATTAGGCCGACCTAATTGATGTTATTTTGAGTTGCAATTGATATATAAAGACTTATATCCTTCAAAAATTGATACATATGTTGTGTGTATGACTATTGATGATCTATTTTGAAGTGTGAAAGTGCGAATGTATATATAATTAGTGATGAATCTAGTTATAGATGTATAAATAGTGAACTACAATCAACATTTCTCAAAATGTGTTTGCCTTAAGGTCAATAACAATAATGAATTGTAATCATTCCTATTGTACCTTTCCCTGAAGAAGTGATCTTAAGTGATTAGAAAGTCCTTGTATCTTTCCCTAAGGTTTTTCACCTTAGTCTGCAAGCCCAAATTAGTAGTGAGCTTCCTTGACCTCTGGCCTAAAATATTATAACCAATTTTCATATAGTGAGTGTGATTATTATCATGGTTTTTGATGCAGGAGCATCTTGGGTCCTTGGCAATCCTTCTCAACCAAAAATATGTTTTCTTTTGTTCTTTAGTTTGTTTGGAGGTTGCTCGGTGAGCTTGTTCTAAGTTGGTCTCTATTTCTCAGGTTTCTGTCGCTCGGGCATGCTTGTTTCGATTTCATTTTTTCTGTCGCTCGGGTTTGTCTTCTGTTGCTTGGGTATGCTTGGCCCGAGTCATTTTCTATTGCTTAGGGTGTTCTTTGACTGAGTCACTCTATTTCTTGGTCATCCTTTGCCCGAGTTGTTTATTTTGGAGTTAGATTTGGTGGCCGACTTCTTCATTTAATTTCCATGGCTTAATTAATATGAGGTCTCTCTTTGGGATCTGTGTGGACCTAAATCTGGGTCTCACTTATGGATTTTAGTGCCGACCTCTCTGGTGGAATCTTGTATATATTTATTTATATGTTCTTAGTTTAGGAAGTAGTTTTAGAAGATAGAAGATTAAGAATTAAATTATCTGGAAGGAAGGTCTGTGACCTCGCATGTATGAAGATCAACATGTAAATCACTGAATGCATATGACCAAAATTGGGAAGGCCTTATAGCCTGACATATAATGAGTTTAATCAATTAATGAAAAGGATCTCTAATGTTTCTTCTCTCTATGTTTTTTTGTTTATTCTGCAAGTTGGTTTGGTAGTTGGGATCCCTAGGCCCCTCTTGCCATCCCCTCCTCACGTTAGGTGGTATCAGAGCATTGGTCAGTTCTAAGTTACTTCTTGTAAACCCTAACCCTAGTTGGGAATATTGTTGTGGGGTAGAAGATTGCAATCTGAACTACAATTGCAGAGGGATTTAAGATGGTTCATGGGAGAGGAAATGCAGATCCAGGTCTAGCTGATATGCTTAGACAGATGGTTGCTAGATTGGAAGCTGTTGAGACAACCCAGTGCACAAGAAGACATCTTGAGGATGTTAGTGATGATGAATTGGAAGAGGTTCAAGGTGAAGCTGTATCTACACCTGTGATCGATTGGGAAGAAGAAATATTCCTATGAGCATTGAAAAGTTTGAAGTCCACACCTCAGTTTAATCCTCCTGAGTATACTGGAAAATTGGATTCTGATGATTTGATAGATTGGATAACTGAGATGGAAAAGTATTTTTAATATGAGAATATATTAGAGGATAAGAAGGTGAAGATTGAAAGAATAAAGTTGAAAGGTCATGCATCCTTATGGTGGGAACATCTATGATTGGATCAAAAGAAGAAAGGTAAAGACAAAATCAAGGTATAGGACAAGATGGTAAACAAATTGAAAGGCAAGTTTCTACCTTGTGATTATCAGATTAACCTGATTAGGAGAATGCAAAGTTTGAAGAAGAAAGATAGATCTGTAAAAGACTAAACTGAGGAATTCTATAGATTGGACCTCAGATCTGGACATGTTGAAGATAAAGTGGAATGAGTAGCAAGATATTTGAATGAATTGAGAAGTTCTATACAAGATGAGATCAATTTGGTCAAGATGAGAAGCATTGAGGAGGAATATCAGCCTTCCCTAAAAGTTGAGGAGAAGTTGAAGAAAATATATGAGCAAAGACAAAGAGGCAGAGGTGGTAGATTTCCTAGAGGAAGAGGTAGATCTCATGGTGAAAACAATAGATCTAAACCAGACAAGTCAATTTCAGACACATCTCAAGACAAGGGAAAGACTGAGTGGAAAGGTGGAAGTTCATACCGAGGAAGAGGCAATTACTCCCGAGGTGGTTATAGTAGAAGAGGGTTCCAAGTAAATTGTTACAATTGTGAAGAGAAAGGACATAAATCCTTTGAATGTACACATGCAAGCAAGAATATTGGTAGTAGCAGAAATGCTTTAGTGCAAGAGGAGTCACCAAATGAAGCTGAGAAGGAAGGAAATCTCATGATTCGAAGGATACTATGGAGTGAGAAGGATAAGAAAGATCCTATTAGGAAAAGTTTGTTCAAGACCAGATGTAGAGTTGCAGACAAAGTTTGGAAGGTAATTGTTGATAGTGGAAGCTCGGAGAATCTGGCATTTGAGGAAATGGTCACAAAGTTGCAGTTGGAGAGGATGAAGCATTCGAAGCCCTATCAAATTTCATGGATCAAGGATGAACATACATTAATGGCGAGTGAACAATGTTTTGTGAATATGAAAATTGGAAAATATTATGATAAGGTGTTGTGTGATATTATGCCTATGGATTATTGTCATATTTTGTTGGGTAGACCTTGGTAATATGATAGACATGCTATACATGATGGAAGATTGAATAAATATTCTATTTGGGTTGATGGTAAGAAACAAGTTTTGTTACCTTTGATTGAAGAATATGTTGGTGAGATATGTACATCTGTGAAAGTTTGTTTGATAGAAGGTGGACAGTTTTTTAAGGATTTGAAAAGAAATGACATTTTTTATGCTTTGATTCCTAATAAACCGAGTAAGAATACAGAGGATGACTATCTTGCAGAAGTTGAGAAGTTACTCACTGAGGACAAGGAGATCATTTTAGATAATGTACCTGATGATTTTCCACCAATGAGAGATATCAGTCACTGTATGGATCTGATTCCTGGAGCTAGTTTACCAAACAAAGCACCACATAGGTTAACATCAACCGAGAAAGAAGAGCTTAACCAACAAGTTAATGAATTGTTGAACAAAGGTTTGATCCAAGAAAGTTTGAGTCCATGTGCAGTACTAGTTGTATTGGCACCTAAGAAGAATGGAGAATGGAGAATGTGCAATAATTCAAGAGCAATCAATAAGATCACAATGAAGTATATGTTTCCTATATCGAGAATGGATGACATGATGGATTGTTTGAGTGGAGCAAGATATTTTACCAAAATTGATTTAAAGAGTGGATATCATCAGATAGGAATTAGAGAAGGTGATGAATGGAAGACTGCTTTCAAGACAAAGGAAGGTTTGTATGAGTGGTTGGTTATGCCCTTTGGTTTAACTAATGCACGAAGTACTTTTATGAGGTTAATGAATGAAGTTTTAAAGAAATTCTTGAATAAGTGTGTGATTGTATACTTGGATGATATTCTAATATTCAGTAAGACCAGAGAAGAGCATTTGATGCATATAAGGCAAGTGTTTCAGAGATTGAAAGAGGAAAAGTTGCTGATAAATCTGAAGAAGTGTTCCTTCATGAAAGAAGAACTTGTGTATTTGGGTTTTGTAATTTCAGCTGATGGTTTGAAGATGGATCATGAGAAGGTTGAAGCTATACTTAGTTGGCCTACACCTAAGTATGTCACCGAGGTAAGATCATTTCATGGATTGGAAAGTTTTTACAGGAATTTTTTCAGAAATTTTAGTTCTATTTGTAATGCTATGGCTGAGACAATGAGAGGAGACAAAAGAGAATTCAAATGGACACATGGAGTTGATAAGAGTTTTGAGACTTTGAAGCTGAAGGTTGCTGAATTTACTGTGTTAGCATTACCTGATTTGAATAAGGTATTTCAACTTAAATGTGATGCAAGTGGAAGTGCAATTGGAGCTGGTTGACTCAAGAAGGTAAACTTGTTGCTTTATTTATTGAAAAGTTGAATGATGCTAAAAGGCAATATTATGTCTATGATCAAGAGTTCTATGCTATTGTTCAAGATATGAAGAAATGGAGACATTATTTGATGCCAAATGAATTTGTGTTGTATAATGATCATAAGGCTTTACAGTATTTGGGTAGTCAGAATAAGTTGAATCAAAGACATATGAAATGGATAGAGTATTTGCAGAGTTTCACATTTGTGATTAAGCATAAAAGTGGAGTTTCTAACGGAGTTGCTGATGCATTGAGTAGAAGAAGATCTTTGTTGACTGAAATGAGGATTGAAGTTCTTGGTTTTGATGACATGAAGAGTTTGTATGAAAGTGATCCTAATTTTTCTGTGCAGTTGAGAGTGTGCAGAGCACCTAATTCAAATCAATCAAGTAAGTATGAAAACTATTTCATTTAGGAATATATGTTGTTCAAAGGTATTCAATTGTGTATACTGAGAGGATAAATGAGAACTATTTTGATTAAGGAGAAACATAGTAGTGGTTTGGCTGGACATTTTGGTATTGATAAAGCATTGAGTTTGCTTAAGGAAAGGTATTTTTGGCCTCAGTAATATAAGGATGTTCATAAATTTGTGAAATGTTGTGGAGTTTGTCAAGTTGCAAAAGGAGTGAGTAAGAATACTCGTTTGTATACACCAATTACTATTTCTAAGAAACCTTGGAGTGATATTATCATTGATTTTGTTCTTGGTTTACGTAGGACAACAAGAGGTAATGATTCCATATTTGTTGTTGTGGATAAATTTTCTAAGATGACACATTTCATACAATTTTAGAAAACATCAGATGCAATACATATAGAAGATCTTTTCTTTAAGGAGATTGCCAGATTGCATGGATTACCAAGGAGTATCATCTCTGACTGAGACAATAAATTTGTAAGCTATTTTTGGAGAACACTCTGGAAGAAGTTGGATGCTGAGTTGAAGTATAGTTCTACATTTCATCCACAGACTGATGGACAAACAGAGGTTGTAAACCGAAGTTTGGGTAACTTTTTGAGATGCCTAGTTGGAGACACACCAAGTAATTGGGGTTTGATGTTGGCACAAGCAGAGTTTGCATACAACAGTTCAGTAAATAGAAGTACTGGAAAGACACCTTTTGAGATTGTTCATGACACACAACCGAGAGGTATATCAGACTTGAGAGATATTGTTGGAGAAGAGAAAAGAAGTGCTGAAGCAGAGGAATTTGCTGAGTTCATGAAGACATTGCATGAAGATGTAAAACGGAAGTTGGAGAAAAGCAATCAAAAGTACAAAGATAGTGCAGAAAGATCAAGAAGACATAAAACATTTGAAGTTGGTGATGCAGTAATGATTCATTTAAAGAAAGGAAGATTTCCTATTGGAACATATGGTAAATTGAAGATGAAGAAATTTGGTCCTTGTAGAATATTGAGAAGATTTGACAGGGGAAATGCTTATGAAGTTGAATTACCTGATGACATGGACATATCACCTATATTAAATATTTCAGACTTGTATGAATATCATGAACCTGATGAAGAAATAGAAATACCAGGTGATTATCCTAAGAAGCAGATAGAGGAAGTTGAGAAGATTTTGAAATAGAGAATTGGTAGAAGTACAAGAGGAAAGGAATACATGGAATATCTAGTAAAATGGAATAACAGAACGATTGAGGACTCATCTTGGATTTCTCAATCTAAGTTGGATTCATTTTAGATTGGACCTGATACATGATTTAGGGAATCATTTCTTGTAATCCCAAGTGTCTGATGCAGGAGCATCTTGGGTCCTTGGCAATCCTACTCAACTGAAAATATGTTTGCTTTTGTTCTTTAGTTTGTTTGGAGGCTGCTCGGTGCAGTACTCTATTTCTTGGGCTCTGTCACTCGGTTATGCTTGTTTCGAGTTGGTCTCTGTTGCTGTTTTTGAGTTCATTTTTTCTGTCGCTCGGGTTTGTCTTCTGTTTCTTAGGTATGCTTGGCCCGAGTCATGTTCTATTTCTCGGGGTGTTCTTTGCCTGAGTCACTCTGTTGCTCAGTTATCCTTTGCTCGAGTTGTTTATTTTGGAGTTGGATCTGGTGGCCAACTTCTGCATTTAATTTTCGTGGCTTAATTAATATGGTGTCTCTCTTTGGGATATGTGTGGACCTAAATTTGGGTCTCACTTATGGATTTGAGCGCCGACCTCTCTGGTGGATTCTTGTATATATTTATTTCTATGTTCTTAGTATAGGAAGTAGTTTTAGAAGATAGAAGATTAATAATTGATTTATCTAGAAGGCAGGTCTATGACCTCACATGTATGAAGATCAATCTGTAAATCACTGAATGTATATGACTGAAACCGGGAAGGCCTTACAACCTGACATGTAATGAGTTTGATCAATTAATGAAAAGGATCTCTGCTATTTCTTCTCTCACTATGTTGTTGTTGCTTCCACATTGTTTCTACAAGTTGGTTTGGTAGTTGGGAGAGCCCTAGGCCCCTCTTGCCATCCATCCTTGCGTCAGTTTTTCCCCTATTGGATTTTCCACATAAAATCTTAGTGTCCTTGTGTGTTGTTCTTTCGATTCAGTTACTTACTTCTGCACATAAGTCAATTGGAATGAATGGTTGATAATTGGTTAAGTTTTGATACATGTTGATTCACCCCCCCAACATCTGGATGTGTTCAAAAGTCCTAACATCAACTTTGTAGTTGGCCTTGTTTCATAATTTTTTTACATGTGATCTACGTGACACTCATTGATAGGTAGCCAATAAAATTTTAAGATATGTTTGGGTTATTACACAGTTTGGCATTCAATATACACTAGGATTTACAAAGATAGTGAACTTTATAGATTGAGATTGGGCTAATGATATTGATTCATGCAAGTCCACTTCATGAATTTAAAAAACAAATCTTGGATTAGGTCCTATTAATTGGGGTTGTAGAAGAAAACAACTATAGCCCTTTGTTATACTGAGGTAAAGTACACATGCACAATTCTTGCTAATTTGGAGGTTTAGTGGCTTCAATATATTATTCAAATGAGTTTGGTCTTCCATCAACTCATCCTACTATTTTTTGGTGTGATAACCAAAACGTCATTCATATTTCATGCAATCCTTTTGAGCATTAGTAGATGAAGCACATCGAGATTCACATGCATCATATTCGACAACTCATTCATGATGACGTTCTTTCCTTGGAGTATAGCACTAGGTTGTGGACATCTTCACTAAACCTTTGGCATCTCCTCGCTTTCTTGAGTTGAGACATATGCTTTTGGTGAATGAATGTGTTTTTGAGAAAAGAAACTCCACTTTGGGGAAGAAGGAATATATCTAGGCTTAAGTCGCCCTTATTAGCTAGGTCTAGATTAGCCTTGACATTAAAAGTTAAGTTCACTCTATAGGTTAGACACTTTTTTGTCCTCACATGTGCACACATGAGGTTAGTCACTAAGACATTTCACCTCATTAGAGGTTGGAGATATTCTCTCCTCACCTTATGGGAGGTTACAAACATTTGTCCACCACCCTCAACATGTGCACACGTATCAGTCAGATTTGTGGGTTAGTCATAGTAGGTTTGCATCATCTCACCTCATACTCATCTTGTATATGTTATGATGTTCCCATGTGATTATGTAATGCACAATTTGGCTTTTGATTTATTTGATATTTATGATAATTATTTAGCTTTTTTTTGGTGTATAACCCTATTGGTGATTATTTAGTCGTGTTCATTGAATCTTGGCTTCCCAACATAATGTTCAAAAGAGTATGCAATAAAGTTCTGTAAAACCCTAACAAAATGATATGAAAATAAGGTAAAATTTGTTGTAGATGAGATACCAATTCTGTATCATATCTTAAATAGATGTAAATTACAAGTTCAAAAAGTGAATGTCTGGGCGTATAGGGTGGGTAAAAAATTAGATATGTGAGTAAGCACATTAAACTATTGGTCCTATGCATAATCTTTTCTAATATTTGAGAGATGATGTGACATAGAAATACCTTTGAAGGGTTTATCATGAATCACGTTCACAGTTATGTACATATAAAGATAAGATATGAACTAAACATATAAGAATGTATGTGTATGAAAAAAGATAAAGACTAGTTAAACCATTTATTATTATTATTATGTATATATTTCGACTCCAAAATCAACATAAAATATAAATAAAAAATAACTAAATATGCAAATTATACCATTATAGATGAATATAAATTAACTCCAATCTTTTGTATAATCTCAAGAATCAGATTACATGGCGACACCCCTTATATAAAATATTATGGAGATGTTTATACAATGAAAAACAATCTGGATTAGAAATTCCCAAAGTATAACATCAAACACTGTGATGCATTCCTAATTGAATTTGCCACCAAATCAATTTTCTACACAATGACATATCCTAGATCAACGTGGTAGAAGAATTCTGAAGTCAACCTTCAACAACTGTACAGCACTTGGATTCATCCTCCAAGGGAGGAGAAACAGACACAGTCTCAGGCATTAAATCTACTGCAGTCTTTTCTGATTTCACCCTGGTTTCCTGTCTTGACTGTAATGCTTCCCATCTTGTCCATGGCCGAACTAAAAGCTTGAAAGAAACTGTTTCCATACTTGTCATAGAACTGAACCAGAGTTTTTGTTCGTGGATCTCCAATGAGAGCTTGATCAGTTCCCAACAATCCCAAATTCAGCTGCAGGTTTCTGTAGTACATGTTGTCAAATTTGAAGGGTGTGTTCACATCAAAAGGAGAAAGAATGTCTGCATTGCCACCCATTGGAGGACATGACATCCTTAGAGCTTTTAGAAGCTTTGGATCCATGGAAGGATCTGGGGTTTTTGTCTTGTGGTAGTTGTATAAGCGGTCCAAGAATCCATCACAATGAGAAAAACCAATGCTATGAGCTCCTGTACAACAAACTGCACAGTTAAATACACTGCTTATTTTTATTAAAAATATTATTAGAATTATAACATCACCAGGTGTTAGGTAAAGTGAAAATAAGTCTTCTTTTAACTTAAAGCTAAAGATACCAAAGGTTATGTATTCCACCAAAAGAGACTAAGATCTTCTGAGAGCTCTTTTACATTCTCATCTATGACTTTTTGTTTGGTACTATTCTTAACTATTAGAGATTAGGAATACCACCTTAAGCTACAATGGTTTTATGATGGTTGCTATTTATACTTAACTATCAAATCAACCTTGAAAAAAATGCCCACAGATTATGTCCATGTGTTTTTTAAGTAGCACTTATCAAATTGTACCATAAGGTGATGTTGCTAGTATATCACATTGTCAGATACTTTTTGTTGTAGAATATTCAATCTTTGTGAAGGAAATCAGAACTGTGAGGTTCCTTAATTTGATTACCAGATAGAGCTACCAGGTCCGATCTGTTTAGGCCTTTCGAAGCAAACATTTTCAGCAATTGATCCACTGTAAAATTAGCTTGTGGGAGATTTCCTGTTACTCTAGATGCAGCTGATAGCTTTCCATCTTTTCTGCCTTTCTTCACTGGATAGTTTGGACCTCCTGCCTATTCATATTAATAATGATCATACAACAACGTAAGCAACTGAAAATACTTCTCAACCTTAACTAAAATTGCATCAATCATAATCATGGCTGCTATAGCAGAACTTCACATGGCCAGGTTCATATGTCTGTGGTTGTGCATTCAATGAGCGCTATTATCATCCTGATCAAGTTCAGTTTCCAAATTTATCTAAATGCACACAGCAAGAACTTTGACTTCAAATTCAATTTGGGCAAGAGCATAAAAACCAACTCATATGAAAGTTACTGTCTACTTACTAAAGCAACAAAATCTCTGGCTGCAATGGCAAGAATATCAGCACATGAGACAATACCAGGGCACTTGGCCTCCACAGCTGATTTTGCTTTATTGACAGTATCAAAAGCATCAGCTGCCAAATTTTTGTTGTCATCTGCATCCCTTTCAGCAAGATGTTTTTGGGTGGATGAAATTAACACTGATCCATCGCATCCCTACATTATCAAAAACCAACAAAATAACTGTGAACAAATTCATTCTGTCCACTAGAGACAAAACTCAGTTATATCCAAGAAAGGATTTTTTTCATTTGGCATATCTGTGATTCAGAGCACTGCATCCAAACCCAAACTGTATACAATGGAGAAAAAAACAGACAGTCATACAATGTTCATAAGATTCTCTGATATCAATACTCTGCAATTTTCTGACAGTCTTAACACAAACTTAACATAGGTGTGTATATTATATCAAGCAGAAAAAACTCAGTGATGAACTTAACCTGATCTAAAAGAAAAGCTGATAATATCCTCTACTAACAACTACCAATTAACTGTGGCGACCAATTTAGAAATCTGCATTGGCATAGTTTAGCAAAGGGCAAGTCACATTCTAAGAAATTCCAGTGAAGCAATGTTCCTAATAGTCCACTGTTCTTTGATCCTATTTATATATACATAAAGCAAAGGCCAAGCATTGGATATATATTGACAGATCAAATACATAAAGAAAGAGATACATTATCATACATCAACAAAGCAGTCATGGAAGAATAGCCTTATAGTGGCTGGAGCTGAAACAGGTGCCTCCACAAATTTCTGCTTGGCAACACCCAACACTAATGCCTCCAAACTGGGACACGATTTTGAGTAAAAATTGACATAGAGCTGATCGGCATCAGTACTTCCAACACAAACAACAAACCAAATGATGAGAACTGCATTAATCTGGATGTTCACACCCATTGTGATTTAGGTCAGCCAAAACAAGCACACTTCTCACAGAAGCATCAGAACAAAAGGTTTCAGCCTCCAACAATCAGTGCCAAAGAATCTCTTCTTTCAAGTATATTAGCAAGTACTAACAAAGCACAGGACAAAAGGCAGGTGACTATTCTGGAAGAGGAAGCATTATAATTTGTTCATCACATTAAAACCCGTGACAGAGGTGGGAAAACGAGCCATTGTACATAAAAAATGGCACACATTGATTCTTGCCAGATGTATCTATGTCTATGGATTCTCTAAAGCTTTGACCAAAGCTCTGTTCAGTAATAGTGTAGGGGGAAGAGCCCTCTGCATCTCACTTTGTGTATGGAAAGCAATGTAACCCAATTAAAAATTTAAAGATCAAAACTTCTCATAGCTCATTTAGTTATATAAATCTGGGAAAAAGTTGTGGATTGGGATTGAACCAACTGATGGGTATTCAACCAATTGATCCTTAGACTAACCAACCAAGGTGGTGCATGTAATGTAACCCAATAAGAAATTTAAAGCTTAAAACGTCTTATAGCTCATTTAGTTTATATATATCTGGGAAATTTTGTGGATTGGGATTGAACCAACTGACGGGTATTTTGGATTTATATCAGTAAATCTTTCTGCTCAGAAATCTGCCAAAAGACATTAATTAAAATATTCTGCGTCCCCACTTTCTTGTGTCTACTTTCTTTTTTATAACCGATTTAACAACCCATGGACTTTCCTCATCAGTGAATCCAGACTGTACTTTGGGTCACTCTGCCGACCTTGAAATGCTATCAGAAATACTGTCAGACTCATAAAAGCAATGCACAATTCATAGGCACTGGGAAACGGGTGACTGATTCATAGACATAAATGAGTTGCCTTTTGTGCTTGTGGGAAGCACAGTGCACAGAAGGAACTACTTTTAAGGATGAAATTTTGCAAGTTAAAGTCCCCAAGTAGGTCGATCATCAATATCTCTGAGAGTGGTTTTAGGCAGCCCACGGATTTGTTTCATCATGGAATTGGCACTACAAAAAGTTTTCAAGTGAATATGATTTTTCACGAGAAACCATTTTCAGTGTTCTCGTGTCAAATGCCCATCTGATGGAGTTCTGCCAGCAGGGCATGCAGCACACCATCTCTATAAAAGAAATGATGGCCTCGTGAACAAAAATGACTTCTATTCATAGGGCCTCAATTGTTTAGTGGCTTAATAATCCTTATTTCAGGGATGAATGAATGATTTTAATTATTTATCATTCATTGAGGGAAGAAGAAAGAATAGAAGTCAGTGCGTACGTTGGACTTTTTCCCTTTTTTTTTTCATATTATTTTGTACATATTTTGATGTTCTTGAAGGAACATTCTCCAATAAATTAATTTGTATACATGTTTATGTTATAACTCATTTGAAGTTTCACAAAAGATTTTTTAAAGTTATATATTTCACATTTTGTAAGCTAAAGTACAGTGCAGATTATAACATATGATCTCAGGCAACACTTGTTTATCAATTATTGTAAATTTTTTTTTTTAAATTAATTAAGCTGAGAGGTTTTTCACAATGGCATCAATCTTCATGTAACAACCACCATTAGTTGCTACTAATTTTATTTATTTATTTTTACTTAACATCAGTCTTTAACTCAATCAACCAATCAACTTCCTTTTAATTTAGTAGTGGTGATTTTTAAACTCTTCGTTCACTATGGTGGCGACAACTCAATATCACCTTATATGCTTACAATTGATAGTGTTTCACTTTCATACTTAGGTTCATCCCTAGACCTAGACCTAAGCCTCGAGGGTTCACTTCTGATGAGCCTGCCTATGTATCCTCACGTGGGAAATCAGAGGCTTCGTAGTTCATACTGAGAGGGAGTTCACTCTCTCCTCTTGATGAGATCTATGATCTATTTAATCATGTCTATTAATTAAGGGATTCTATGAACTTGGTCCAATCTCGTAAAAGATATTGATTTCCATTAGGTGATAGTTCCTTACCCATCATTATCAATAATCAATTTACGAACTTCATGCATACGCATGAGGGTCATATCAAAAATCACACACATAGTGATTATCTCGAGCATACGTCTCATATACAATGGACTAGCTCATACACATCATAAGTACACAAGCTGACTAGCTTGCCATACATCACATACATAGAAAGTAGCTTCGGCATGCATCGTAATAACAATAATGACTGACTTATAAATGAATCACAAGACAATAGTTATTGGCTTGTACAAGCATCATGAGTAGCATAGTGACTGGCTCTTGTAGGCATCACAAAGAATATGATAACTGACTCATAATCAATGGTTAACATCCCTTGTCCTTAGTGCATCCCAGATAAAAGGAATATTGGTGTATTGCACACTACACCATAGGTCCCATTCCTTGTCTTTTGCACTAATGGATACTTGGGAAGAGGATTTGGTGCATCCCATACTACACCAGGGCTCTGTCTGAAACTCAACAGGGTGAAGTATACTATTTCCATAACAAGCTATATCAAAATCATACTATAAGGTTTGTCCAATTATCACCTACCTATTCATCATTAGAAATTCTCTAAACCATGTAGTCCATCCCATAGCTAAGCAACAAAGGGACATCCATTGCTGGTATGCCATCGACCCAATGCTCCTAGCGGAATCTATCTTGTGGTCTATGTGGTACAACTAGTAGTCGTGCGACATTATATGCTCCTTGACTACTATCAATCTCGAGCATGGGTAAGCTTATCCCTAGACTGGCCATAGGATTTCCATCAGTGATCACCTTAGATGGATAGGGGTAGCCTACACAATGGGGTATACAACCTCTACCTATGACCTTGTAGGGCCCTTACCCCATACCTAGCAGTAAACACCTTCTCTTGTATCATGCTTAGCGTTATAACAGGAAGAAAAGTCCCTAATTTAGCACAAATAGATCACAATTTATTGGTCTGGGAGTACATACTTAAATTCTTATAAGCTTGGGTTTAAATTTCTCAAACACATACAATTACATAAATTCAATACATTATGGCGTCATCTCAACATATACCTTATGTAGATACTATTGGAAAGATTTAGGTAAGGGACTGAGGGGGGGGGGGGGGGGGGGGGGGGGGGGTGAATCAGTACCTCAAACAATTCACACTTTAACCCTATCAATCTCAAACTTATGCTTTTAGGTTTACTTGTATCGATATCTATAATATCTTTTACCAATAATTGTTGTAGTAAATAACCGATAACTGATAGTTTGCAATTCAACAAATAAATAACTCATACACATTCAAACACTTGACACAATAATTTGGTAACGTAGAAAACCCTTGGTAAGAGGGTAAAAATACAGTGGGGATGGAACCCACAACTTATCACTGCAATAATAAGGTGCCCGGTTAAGAGCTTACAAATGTGTCATCTTCCGAATGCCTTTACCCTGTTAGGAGTAACTAATACCCGATTAGGAGTATTGAAAGTCCTCTCAAAGACTACTTTGTTAAGAGAATTTATCCAACTTATACAATGTTCACCCTGTTAAAGGATTTACAATAAGTTCCGAAATAGAACTTCTAAGTCTGGTTAAAGACTACCCATTTAAAGGTTTTAACAATCTTGTTGCTAAACTGTTAGGAATAAATCAACAAGAAATTTGACCTGTGAATGCTTTCTCCTAAAGCTTGTCAGATCTCGTTCTGCTTTGTTCCTTCCTCTTCTCTACTATTCCGTTCTGTCTCTGTTCTTCTATTCATACATTCATCCATTCTTCTTCATATATCTCTATGTCTACGGGTCTTTTCATCTCTTCCTTTGATCTCATTTTAAAGTATTTCCTGACCTAGTGTCCTTTGTGATTTTCATGTCTTGATTAGGTTTCCCTCGATTCTTGCACAAACCGTTTGATAATATGATGTCATCCCCAATAACATGCTTATCATTTCCTTCTTTTCAATAGTTGTGTCGATAATCATACCCGTGTTCCGATAGCCATTACTTTCCGATAGTACTCTTCACTAGATGTTAATTGCCAACAATGACAATCTTATCAAAATCATTCATTATCCTGTAGAGGATTTTGTCAAATAACAACCTTCCCCTTTGGCATTGATGGAAAAAACCTTTAACATCAATTCTCATTTGATTTACTGCTCCCCTTTTCTCTGTTTAGTTAGACTTATCCGATTAAGCTTCTCACCATATTCTACTTCTCCCCCTTTGACAACAATGCCAAAGGCATCAAAAACAAAAATATGACCGCTATGTTTTACCTGTTTTCTTCTCCTTGTAACATTTTGTACTTAGCCTGTACATATGCTAAAACTGCATTCCATTGATCTTGTAAATGATTGAGTGCATTGATATGAATTTTAATATTAATTACCCTGGTGGTAATATCTTTATATCATTTTCGCCTTCGGTGCTCAACAAAATAGATGTAACTTATATCTATTTCTGCATTATATCCATAAGTATACCATTTCTACATGATTCTTCATTCGATGCACTATTACCTGTGAGTAGTTCCTTTGTGATTTCAGTTTCTTCCATCAGTGTTCCCTTTATAAGCTTCAGTTTCTCCGATAATATCTCTATAACTTCTTCCACTCTACTCAATTCTTTGTCAGTAGATGATCTTTGTTGTATTTTCCTCCTTAATTCTTCTTTAAGATTATGACTGTTTCTGATAGTGTCCACAAAAGTTCCCAACTATGTTATAATTGATTCATTGTCATCAATAGTAATTATTGGTAGAAGTCGTGAAAAAGTATTAACTGTGCTCTTTATGATTTTATCCTTTTGTTTTCCTTCAACTATTTCTCTAAAGCTGTCCTTTCTCTGTATTTCTCAACATATAGTAGTTTTTCCTTGTAGTGTAGCTTATTCGGGTCTTTCTTCAAAATAGAAAAATCCTGTCTTTCATCTAAGTCTTCAATTTCTTCATTCTGTGAATTGTTTCTTTTCTGTTCTTGTGATGTTGTAACCATAGTCATAGTTTGTAATGTTTTGGCAACTCGTTCTTCCTCAGTCTTTGATAGCTCACCGATAGTGGGTGCTATATTGGTAGTGCATGTTTCTTGTCTGATTTCACTATATTCACTTGTATGTTCAGGTGTAAGTTGTTCCTCAAATGATGCAGGAGCATCCTAGGATTCTTTGCAATCTTGTATCAAACAAAAATATGTTTTCTTTTGGAGTTTGGTAGCTTAGAGGAGTCCTTGGTTTCCTATTGATCAGTGGTTGGTCGATTCGGTGAATAAGATCGGTGGTGTTTCTCAGTACTCGATCACTACTGGTGACTTGGTTACTGTTGGTGACTCGGTGCTTTGTGCTTTATGCTCAGTTGTTTCTCTGAGTAGGTTCGTTTGGCTCGGTTTTGCATTGTTGACTAGTCTTTGTTGCTTGGTGGTCTTCTCACCGACTGGGTTTTGGTTTATTAAATATCAAGGCCGACCTTGTGTATTTAATTTGGGTCACAACATTTAATTTGGATCTCTCATTGGGGATTGTGTGGACTTAAATCTGGGTCGTTGGCTTGTCCAATGTTAGATTTTGTGGATCTTAGGCCGACTTGTTGGTTGCCTCTTGTATTTAAGTTGTGTTTTGTTCTTATCTTAGGGCATGATATTTGAGTTGGGATCTGAGTATTAGATCTGAGAAGTTGGGTAAGGAGTTGTATGTCTTGGTAGAAGGTAAATACCCCGATGCTTGCAGAATATCTGTGATAGATCTTAGAGTTATATCTTTGTATTTGGACGTAACTGGGAAGGCCTTACATCCCGTCATGTTGGATGTAATTGATTATTTGTGATAATATAAAGCTGAATGTTGATTATATTTCTGTGTTACTGGTTTTTTTCCATTGTTATGGTTGTTGGCTTCAAGTTTGGACAGTGCATTCTTGGACCCTCGATCTTGACTACATCAGATGGTATTAGAGCTAAGTTTCAATCATTGGAGGAGGAGCTAGGTTTTCCATCGTAGGAGATTGGTGGATCGAATATGCCTTTGAAGAAAACCCATGAGATCATAGAAGAAGAACCTAAGGTGGAGTTCAATCTTGAAGATTTCCGAGCTTTACAGAAGCAAGTGCAAGATCTGCAAGAAGAGTTGCAAAGAAAGAATGCATCTAAAGAACACCGAGATAATGGTGAATAATCTGAAGAGGAAGATAATTTCAAAGAATTTGTAGAAGATGTTAGAGATCCAGAGGAGGATAGATTTATGAGAGTTGTATCTAAAATTGGGAAAAGACTTAAGATCAAAGTTTCTATATTTTTTGGAAGCCTTAGGCGAGAAGAGTTGATCGATTGGATTAATGAGATAGATGAATACTTTGAGTATGAAGAATTAGAAGATCCAGATAGAGTTCAGCTTGCAAAGACAAAGCTAAAAGGTCATGCAAACATATGGTGGAGAGAAGGTCAATTGGAAAGAAGTTGGAGAGGTAAAGACAAGATCATCAGATGGAACCAAATGGTTGAAAAGTTGAAGAAGCAATTCATTCCAGTGGATTATGAATTGGATATGTTTAAGAAGATGCAATATTTGAGGAATACAAACAAATCGGTGCAGGAATATACCGAGGAGTTTTATAGGATCTTGATTAGGAATGGTCATTCAAAAGTTGATAAAGAGAAGGTTGCTAGGTATATCTATGGCTTGAGACCTAGTATTCAAGAAGAGTTACTTACTGTTCGAATGACAACAATAGGAGATGCTTATCAGAAGGAATTGAAGATTGAAGAGAGGCTAAACAAGAAGTAAAAGCAGACATAATAACATAAACCAAGGTGGTAAGACTAATGACACAACAAATGAGAGTAAGGTGAGGGAGAATCCTAAGCAGACTGAGGTAGGATCTAGTAGTAGTCAAACCGCTAAGGATTACAATCATGGGTATGGAAGAATAGGAAGAATTGATTTCATGAGTAATTGTTTTTAGTGTGGTGAGAAGGGACATAGGGATTTTTTATGTCCTCAAAAGATGTTTACCCTGACTACCGAGGAGAGTCTAGTGAATGTTGCAAACGAAGGTGAAGTTATGATTACTAGGAGATTAGCTGCATGTATTAATAAACAAGTACAAAGAATAAATTTGTTCAGAACCATAT
Organism: Thuja plicata; assembly: GCA_018584345.1. Classification (NCBI taxonomy): domain Eukaryota; kingdom Viridiplantae; phylum Streptophyta; class Pinopsida; order Cupressales; family Cupressaceae; genus Thuja; species Thuja plicata. Next base: position 2,095,314 of record MU223997.1, read on the forward strand.
GTAAGTGCAAGGATAAGGTATGTAATGTCATAATTGATGGTGGTAGTTCTAAGAACTTTGTTCCAGAAGAGATGGTTCATAAGTTAAATTTGGAAAGGAGGAAACATCCTAATCCTTATCAGATTAGCTACTAAGATTGGACTTATTATAATGAGATATTATGTGATGTGATGCCTATGGATGATTTTCACCTATTGCTTAGTAGACCTTTGCTATATGACATGCATATTATGTTTGATGGTCATGCAAATACCTATGTGGTTAGGAAGGGAGGTTCTAAGTATAAATTGGTACCTTTGCAGGAAGTATGAGCTAAGAGATGTAGGGTCATTATATGTTGTCCGAGTGATATTGGTATAGTTGATGAACCTATTCCTATGGGTGAGAGGAAGGATAATTTGAAGGGAAAAGTTAAAGAGAATGACATCTCTAAGGAACTTGCTGAGATTAAGAAACAAATGACATTTCTAACTAAGGTGGTGCAACAGATGTTGACACTAGAGACACATATAGATGCAGATGATACCAAGCTGATTAGTAATTCTGGTAAGGATGTGGTTCACCAAAATACTGATCGTATCAGAAGTGCATTGAGAGAACAACATAAGGCAAAGTATGATCAAAGTCATCTATTGTCGGTTATAGGCATGAGATATGAGAAAAGTACAGGGCATATGAACTTGTCGAATGGGACAATGGACAAAGTAAAGACAACATGGAATGAAGGACAAGAGGAGATATGGGTTAAGAACAAGTATGGAATACCTGTTCTAATTTCCCTTAGGGCCCGTTTGTTTCCTGGACTTAGACTGGAATTGGCATTATCTAATTCCAGGAAATTTTAAATCTATGTTTGTGTCCATCTAAAAAATTGGAATTGGAATTTTGAAATTCCAATTTTGCCCCCAAAATGGGAATATCATCTTCCACCTAAATAGGTGGAACTGGAATTTCACAAAAAAGTGGAATGGGAATTCCAATTTTTAGAAAACCAAATTTAATATTTTGTGGGATCCGTGACTATAAAGATGTATATTATATTGCTATAAGGATGCATATATATACATGTCTGTATATATACATGTGTGTATATACACATGTGTGTATATACATGTGTGTATATATACACATGTGCGTGTATATACAGACCAAATTTAATATTTTGTAGAATCTGTGACTATAAAGATGTATGTTATATTGCTATAAGGATGTATATATACATACATGTGTATATACACACATGTGTATATATATGCACATATGTATATATATGCACATGTGTATATATACACACATGTATTAATAGACACATGTGTATACACACATGTGTATATATACACATGTATATATACACACATGTGTATATACATAAATATATATGTGTGTGTGTGTGTGTGTGTACACATACATGTGTGTATGTGTGTGTATATATATACATGTATGTGTGTATATAAACACACGTGTATATGTGTGTGTATACACACACATGTATGTGTGTATATGTGTATACATGTGTATGTAC
>MU223997.1:2096895-2123343 GCA_018584345.1 Thuja plicata
ATTAAAAAATAAAGAATTAAAATTCCTTATGCATCTTCTCAGTCATCTTCTGGGTGAACCAAACGGGTCAGTCCATATTCCGGATTTCATTTTGAGGATAAGAATCTTCTTGAATTGCAGCATCTTCTAGAATTGACCATATCTAGGATATGGTATTCCAGTACCCAAACGGGCCCTTAAGATGTTCATGAATTCCTTTATGGGAAAATCTTCTTTACTTGGGGTGTCTGATGCAGGAGCATCTTAGGATTCTTGGCAATCTTATATCAAACAAAAATATGTTTTCTTTTGGAGTTTGGTAGTTTAGAGGAGTCCTCGGTTGAGTACTCAGTTTCTTAGTTTCTTGTTGATTAGTAGTTTGTCGAATCGTTGACTAAGCTCGGTGGTGTTGCTCGGTACTCAATCACTACTGGTGACTCGGTTACTGTTGTTGACTCAGTTCTTTGTGCTTTGTGCTCAATTGTTTCTCCGAGTAGGTTCGGTTGGATCAGTTCTATGTTACCAACTGATCTCTGTTGCTCGGTGGTCTTCTCATCAACTGGGTTTTGGTTTGTTAAATCTCAAGGCCGACCTTGTGTATTAGATTTGGGTCACAAAATTTAATTTGGGTATCTCATTGGGGATTGTGTGGACCTAAATATGATTTTTTGGCTTCTCCAATGTTAGATTTTGTGGATCTTAGGCCGACCTATTTTCTGCCTCTTGTATTTAATTTGTATTCTATTCTTAGCTTAGGGAATGAGACTTGAATCAGGATCTGAGTTTTAGACATGAGAAGTTGGGTAAGGAGTTGTATGTCTTGGTAGAAGGTAAATGGTCTGATGCTTGCAGAAGATCTATGATAGAGCTTAGAGTTCTATCTTTGTATTTGGGCATAACTGGGAAGGCCTTACAACCTGACATTTTGGATGTAATTGATTATCTGTAATAATATAAAGATGAATGTTGATTATATTTCTGTGTTATTGGTTGTTTTCATTGTTATGGTTGTTGGCTGCAAGTTTGGACAGTCCATTCATGGACCCTTTGATCTTGACTACATCATTAAAATATTCAACTTCTTATGTACTTATATCATCATCAGATTCATCTTATATTTCCATAGGTTTATCCTCTTGTCCTTCATTAAATATTGGATGTGGCTTCTCTGCATTAAATATCATGTTCCAAGTCTGTAGTGCATCTTCCTGTAATCTTGTTAATAATTTGGTTGTTATGCTCTTTCTAAGAAATTTTAGCTCATTCTTTGTCATTAATAGGTCAATCTCTTCTATACTTGATTCTGGATTTGTAATGATCAACGTTCGTTCCCTTCTTAACTTTTCTTGTTTCACTGCTTCACCCCATATGATATTGATTTGGTCAAATAATTCTCCAGGAATGTTTTGTCTCAACTCATTTGGATGTCTCTTGAATTTGTGTAAGTGAAATAATGTAGCATCTTCTACATTTTTCTTTTCTTCACCTAGCCATGTCCTGTACTTGGTTACGTGTATCTGACTGATAGTTCCATATTCTCTTATTTCTTCTACTAAATCATTTGTCATTCTTGAAATTCTTTCTAGGTCTTATTTATTCAATATCAGGTTCATTCTTCTTCCTTGATGTTGTCTGTGTTGATCTAGATCTTGTTATCTTTCCTAATGTCTATTCTTTTGTACCCTTATCGGTAGATTTTCTCTATTTAGCTTACTTGATCTTGGCATATGTTGTAGGTGTTGCAGTTGACTTTTTTTTCCTTACTATATTGCTAACATAATCCTTTGATTTATTTTCTTCTGATATTATCTTCCTGTATACTTCTTCATAACTTCCAAACTGATTAGCTTCCTTATCCTTACATTGTTCTAACAGTTGTTTTATACTTGTCACTAACTCATTTTCCTTTACTTCATATCCAGTAGGTTGTAGCCATTTTTCTTGGTTCCACTACTTTGATTATACATGAATGTGTGCTAGCTAAAAGACATATATCCTTTTCATATTCCTTAATGTGAGGTGGTATCCGATATCTTCCGTACATTTTTGTTTGATATTCTTTGAAATAACACCACATTACTGTATTGAAATTCCTTCCCAATTGTCCAATATACCAATTGATTTGATTGATAACTATTTCACCTATTGTCCAATTTACTTTACCAATGCCAGGAAAATACTCTTGTTCGTAGAAAAATATACATACCAATAATGCTCCAAACTTCAATCCTTGTTTCTTGATTTTCCTTAGCTTCATCATTAGTTGATATCTCATCATTTCTGCTAAATTATACCTCTTTCCTTCAGTAGTGATCTCATAGGAAACTTGTAGTTCTCCTCCCACTATGTTAATCAATTGATCCAATTGATAAATCTTATACCCGACAATGATTGATGCAAATTTCATTTTTTTATGCACAATATTGCTTGAATCAAAAGTTTTCTAATCTTTCTTATATCTTACTGTACCTTTAATTTATGTTCCCGAGTCTAGTTCCTTTACACATTTTTCTCCATTAGCCAATAATCCAGTGAATACAAAGATGATTTCCTTTGTGATCTAGATTTGTTTGTCTCCTTCCATCTATATGTAGTCTCCATGTATTCTACTCAATACACATTTGATCTATTCAACTTCAAAACTCTTTGGCATGTGCACGATATGCATCAGTCATTTTGTCTCTATATGTCCATATTCTTCATTAAACATTTCATTCTCTTTGTATAGTTCTTTATAGGCTATACTGATATCCTCATCTCTGATCTCAATCTTCTTACACTGAATATAGGCTCTAACATCTTCTATCAAGATAACTCTGCTCGGTATTCTAGATAGTGCTCTAGCTTCATTTATTTTTGTTGCTTTTAATGAATTTAGTTGATATTTAGGTTCCTTCTCTTGTGCTCTGTCAATTAACTTAATATTCTCATCTATAGTATCTGATATACAGTTGTCAAATTTTTTCGATCATCTAGGGTTTACTTTTTCAATAAATCACTAAGAAATTTCTTTCTGTAAGATAGGTTGGCAGTGTTCGCTCAAACTTGTTTTCGCATAGACTTCTTAGAAAATGACTTATATAAGATAGATGTCATTATATATAGAGTCACGATATCCAATTTATAATTTTACTAAAACATTTATTGTGGGCCTACAATGTTCCTTTATACCAATAGTAACTTGAATTCACTGATCGTAAGGTCATACATGTATTCCAACTTTTCTATTTACTCATTGAATCCTTTATGCTAATTGAATTTTCTAGCTCAAAAATTGACTTAAGGGATTTTATTGATGACTCTAAAGAAATGTCATATCCCTAAGAAACTTCCTTACTTTCTTAGTTTTAGTTGAATTCCCTATGCTATCTAACATAGGGGCTTCCATTGATGTTGCATTAGATTCTTTCTTTACCCATATCTTCTTCATTTCCTCTCTGACTGTTCTTGACTAAAAATACTTTTTCCTCTAGTATCTCTGTCATCGTCAATAGAAAACCGATATCTGCAATTATAGGTGGCATGTCCAAACTTTGAACAAATATAACATGGTAGTGTAAATGGTCTCTAAGGTTCAGTTCTTACTTCATTTATTCTTGTTCTACATTTTGAAGTTGTATGTCATGACTTTCCACATTTAAAACATGTAACTGAGTTGCTTTCTACTTTTATCTGATAGCGTACTGGTTTCCTTGTTGTCGGTGCTTTGGTTTGGCACACTTAAGATTTATGTCCATAGTGATTACATTTATAATAATATCCATAGAAATTTTTCTCAGATGATCTAGTCATTGTTTTAGATCTACAATCATATGCTTTATGACCAAATTTGTTGCAGTTATAGCAATAACCATTGAAATGTGTGGTTTTGGTAGAGCTTACTTGTTTGCTTTGAAAAATGTTTTTTGTATGTCCATATTTACCACAGTTATAGCAAGTCATCTTATATGGTTTCTTACCTTGTACACCATTCATTTCTCTAGATCTTGATGATTCTCCTATTTCCATAGTAGTGTTACCGATATATCCCATTTTGATAGTTCCATTTGGTTTTCTCTGATATTTCGTTTGTTCATCAATCTTCTGCATGCTTTGTGTGAGTCTTGCATTGATTTCTTTTTCATCTTTCAGGTTGTTCTTCAGATCTTGATTCTCATGTTTTAGCTTCTGAATTTTTTCTTGTAGTTATAATTAACTGTCACTGGTACTTTCTATTAGTTTCCTCTGTGCCCGAATCTCTCTATGTTGTCTATCCAGTATTAGGTCTTTTCCAACAATTGTTTCTTTAACATCTCTCTTTTCAGTTTCAAGAATTTCTTTAGCAAATTCAAAATTTCTCATTTTGTCTAGTATCTTGTTCATCCTTAAGGCCTGGTCTTCCTTTTCCTTTTTCATCAGATTGGTTCGATCAATTAATTCACTATTCTTTCTTAATAGATCAGCAATAGCAACATCTGCTTCTTCAGAATTGATACTTCCTTCCAATAACTTTTCAAGGTTGTCAAGGCTCATATTCAATTTTTTAGTTAGTTCCTTCCTCTTTGAAAATAATGTCCTTAGCTTGTCTTTCAGGTCATGGATATGTTCACTAGCATCTTCTAGGGGTTCCTCTAACTCTTTTTGATACCTATAACTTTCCATTATCCTAGATCTACTCTAAAGTTGTTACACTTTTCCCTAGAGAACCAAAGAGCTCTAACACCAATTGTTAGAAAGATTTGGGTAAGGGAGGAGGGGGGGGGGGGGGGGGGAANGGGGTGAACGAGTACCTCAAACAATTCACACTTTAAACCTGTCAATCTCAATCTTATGCTTTTAGGTTTACTTGTACCAATATCTATAATGTCTTTTATCGATAATTGTTGTAGTAAATAAATGATAACTGATAGTTTGCAATTAAACAAATAAATTACTCATACACATTCAAACACTTGACACAATAATTTGGTAACAAAGAAAAGCCTTGGTAAGAGGGAAAAACTACAGTGGGGATGGAACCCACAACTTATCACTGCAATAATAGGGTGCCCAGTTAAGAACTTGCAAATGTGTCATATTTCGAATGACTTTACCCCGTTAGGAGTAACTAATACCCAATTAGGAGTATTGAAAGCCTTGTCAAAGAATACTTTTTTAAGAGATTTTATCTCACTTATACAGTGTTCACACTGTTAAAGGATTTACAATAAGTTATGAAATAAAACTTCTAAGTCTGGTTAAAGACTACCCGTTTAAAGGTTTTAACAATCTTGTTGCTAAACTGTTAGGAATAAATCAACAAGAAATTTGACCTGTGAATTCTTTCTCCTAAAGCTTGTCATATCTCATTCTTCTCTAATCCTTCCTCTTCTCTACTATTATGTTCTGTCTCTATTTTTTTTTCACACATTCATCCGTTCTTTGTATCTCTCTGTGTCTCTGTGTCTTTTCATCTCTTCCTCTGATCTCCTTTTAAAGTATTGTCTGACCTAATGTCCTTTGTGATTGTCATGTCCTGATTAGGTTTCTCTCGATTCTTGCACATGTCATTTGATAATATGATGTTGTCCCCGATAACATAATTATTGTTTCCTTCTCGCCGATAAAAATTTCTGATAGCTTTTCCAATAATCATACCTGTGTTTCGACAGTCATTACTTTTCGATAGTACTCTTCACTAGATGTTAATTTTTAGAAATGACAATCTCATCAAAATCGTTCATTATCATGTAGAGGATTTTTTCAAATAACAATATTGTTGGCATATATAGAGAGATTGTTTGTATAAGTGGTCTAGTTGATAAGGAAGTTATATTGTTTTTCATTGATGTGAAAGTAGAAAAGTATTAGCTATCAAAATTAAAGATAGACTTATTGGAAAGAAGGTTAGCTATCAGATAAGCACGCTGACAACTATCGGGTTAAAAGAAAAGATGACACCACAACCAACAAGGAAGGAAGAACAAGAAATCAATTTATTCTGATGATGAATGATCATTGGATCAAGGTTTATTTTTTGATGATTAAAAGAAAATCTACTTAAGGAAGAAGATAAGCATAAGTTAGGTATCACAAAGAGAAGTTTGGAATTGTGACGAAGGAAAAGAAATGATATCGGAGGAACATAAGAACTAGTTAGAGAAGGATATTTGCGATCATAGAAGATGATATAGAGAAGGATACATAGGATTGAATGGTATGTTGATGTGTTATAGAACTTTATTGGATTTGATATAGAAGAGATAGTGTAAATTATAGATCATTATAGGCTATTACTCTCTAATAATTGTGACAGTAAAAATACCTTATCGGGTGACCCTAATCAGTCTTATGTAAATCCTTTAACAAAGTGAACACAGTATAAGTGGATAAAATCCTTTAACCAGGTTACTCCTAACAGAGTATAAAAATTTAACAGGTCTCTAGGTAAATCCCATATTTGGGTAGCATTTAATAGTTCTTTTGTGACCCTTAACTGGGCAAGCTCTTTACCAAGCATTTTCCAGAAGAGTACAACATTTGTGGGCATAGATCTTACACCGTGGTTTTTTCCCTGATCGGGTTTCCACATGATAAATATTGGTGTTAATGTTGTGTGAATGTTTATCTTATGATGCATGGATGTTTAATGTTTTGGTAACCAATAAGACTATTACAGGTGAATGAAATAGTAATCGATAAATCTGTTAATTGAAGATTAGAGATTGTGTTTTAAAGTATAAGAGTTGAGATTACTGATTCACCCCCCCCTCTCAGTAGCCTTTCCTATACCTACAATACCTTCAATTTCAAAGGGGAAGATTGTTGAACATCATTAAGAAGATTGTTGGAAATCATTAACATGATGATAAGTTCATGATAAGTTTTATCATTGATGTAAAATAGTATCAAGATTACTATCGAAGATAAGGAAGAGTTATCGAAAGATAAAGGTCAACTATTAGAAGCGAACCACTATCAGACCTAAGAGAAATCACAACGCAACCGACAAGAGGTAAAATAGAAAAATGATTTATGGGAAGATCGCGATTAAGATTTTGGTTAACCCTAAGATCAAAGGTCAGAAATGAAGGATGAGTAAAGGAGATTTAAAGATAAAAAGGATTAGGGAATAGATTAGAAAAACATATCTAATCGAAGATAAGCGGAGCAGTGAAGCGAATCCGAAGCAGAGGAAAAATAGAAAAAAGAGATTGAGTATGAGATCTTAATTCAACACATTATGGCATCGTCTCAACATATACCTTATGTAGATACTTCCTATAAGGTAGTCAACCCAAATAATTTTATTTATCTTTCTATTCAAAATAAATTATGTATTAAATATAACTTATTAGACTTTCTTAACTCTTTCATAATCATTTTTAACATGTTTTGGCCTCATCTAAATCCTATAAAAGGGTAATGGTTAAACAAGGAAAAAACCCAATCCCTAGAGTTATTCCCCCCTAATCCATTCCCTACAAACTTGAGTTCACAAGGGTATCATTCACCCAAGTGCCGCCTACTTCCCCGCTTTCAAACGGGTCAAAGTTACACGTAGTTCTCCGCACTAGATCTCTCAAACTCTAAAGGAACACACCGTAGGTCCCCATTATTAAGGTTTCATTAATTATTAACACTTAATAAGTTTGGAAAACATGACTAGATCACACTTTACCATCCCATACTATTGCACTTCCCTATTAATATATTGGGGCATTGACACAAAGCACATTCATTAATATACATAAACAAATTTGAACCCTCCAAGCTTGGTTTTATCAACCTAGGAGCTAAACTTGCTACTCAACTTTATAATAACCTAGTACACAATTACCATCCTGGAATCATATCATATGTCTTATTATTACATTGCGCAAGGAAGGTAAAATTACATTTGAGGGACTTGATCACCTAGTGTCAATTCAATAGATTTTCCTATGCTTTGTTGATCAACATAATTATGTCTAATAAATTTCCTATAGGATTTACTGAGAGGGGGGGGGGGGGGGAATCAGAAAACTNGGGGGGGGGGGGGTGAATCAGAAAACTGTGATACTTTAAACTTCAAAATTCAACTCTGATTCAACTTAGTAGGATAAACAACAACAACAATCGAATCACTAAATTTAATAACTCAAACAATAAATTGCATAAACAGTAAATATCACACTCATGAAACATTCAACTCATTTAACACCAGATTTAACGAGGAAACTCAATTTGGGAAATAACTCTATGGGAATTGTCACCCACAAATGAAAATACCCTTTTGAAGTATGCTCGATTAAAAGCCAATCCTGTTAAACATTACAATATACATTTTTATATGTGACCCTATTATGGGATTTCCCTCAGGCTCGTTAAGATCTACACCCTATTAGGAGTGGCCTGATTAGAGGGCTTTGAACACTCTTTTAGAATGTCACATTTCTCAAGGATTTTACAATAAGACTGTTAAGTCCACTCAGTTAAGAGATTTGTTGTTACAAATGCAAATAAGAAAGAATGTATACAATGATTTGTAAAATTGCAACTAACTATTTCTTGATTAGATCCCTTATACGCTCTCTGACTACTGGCATCGAAATTTCATCAATCTCTACTTTAGACTCATATTTACACCTCGTTTCTCTTCACTACTTCACTCAGTAGCACTTCAACTCTTCAGCTTTCTAGCCCTTGTGTTATGAAAATTCATGCTTTAAATAGACTCTATTTTGCCTCTTAATCTCCTTGATTAGGTTTTCCTTCAGTCACTCTCAGTCGTTAGATCAAATTTTTGAACCGATTCAGTGAACTTGAAACTCGGTGAACCACTTCAGTATCACCTCAGGACTTACAATTTTCTTGGAAGTAAAACCTTCACTTTTTCCACTTAATCTATACCATATATCTTTACCTTGAATTTTTTCATGCGTAGATCTCTCTAAATAACTCTTCTTCATCCTTGGAATCTTCTAGATTACTGTAGCATTGCATTAAATGTGTTCTTATCCTCGTTCACAACAAATGTACCACTCGGTAACATGAAATCTTGGCTCGATGAATAACATGCACTACTCGGTGCCTCAATGTATCATTTTATTGACCGACTTACATAACCCTTTACTGAAAAACTTCTTTCTAAAGACATTATTTTGTCATTAGTATACAAAAGGAAAACAATTTTTGAACCTTCGGTAAACTTACACTGAAAGATAGAATTTCAGTAACACTGAAAGTACAAATATTAGAGATCATCGAATATGTTAAGTTCAAGAGACATCTGACAGATAAAGTGGAACTTGACATGAGGAAAATGACAGAGGAAACCGATGAGTAGATACAGTGCAAACCAAGAGAATAGGCATAGTGCAAACTGAAAGAACAAAATAGTGCAACCCGAAAGATAGTCAAACTGATTTCAAAGCAAACTGAGCATCAGACACCAAAAGTTAGTTACATATCGAAAAAAGTGGATCTGACTTCCATGTCAGATAAAACACTCATATTCTATTTATAGAGTTTTTTTTTTTGTTTTAAAACCATTACATGAGGGACAAGAAACATTATTGTAATTGTTTTAATTAGTCTAACTGATTGAAAACATGCAGACTAGGAGATCAAGGTAAAGTTGTAAACCTGTGATCATAGAGTTAAGTTTGTTTTACGTGAAACTTAATTAGGTCAATCTATCTTATAAATAGATGTTGTAATAATTCTAATTGTATGAGGAGAGGATGCATGTAGCCAACAAACACATCTATGGATCAGACTGAGAGTTTCAAGAACCAGAACATCAAAAGATGAAATTGGTTATCAAGAACCAAGAACAGAGGCTACCGAGCAACAAATGTATTATTTAATCATAATAGGTGATACACATATACATGCATTCTTGAATGGATCTATAATTAGTAATAGTAGATTGCATACAATCAGGTCAAAGAGTAATTTGCTTACATTCTAACAAGTGAAGCAAAAGTAAAAATCCTTTCAAGGAAGGTGGATTTAACAATCCTATTGTAAATCTCTTAACTGAGTGCACACTAAACAGTGCTGCTAAAGATCTTAATAGAGTATAATTTAACAGGTCTCCATATGATACTGCTAACAGGGTAGATCATCAGAAGTGATCAAATTGTAAGCCTTAACTGACCCCTTCCAATCTGCAGATAGTGAATATTTTGTGGGTGCCATCCCCACTGCAGTTTTTACCTTCTTATAGAGGTTTTCTATGATATCATATCTTATGTTATGAGTCAATTAATTTCATGAATGTTTACATGTTTGATCAAGTTAAAGAGTTGATATGTCTTACACAAAGATAGTATAGAACAGATGATTGGATAAACAATTGATTACATAAAGGTTAAAGGATAAAAGAGATAAAAGTTTTAGAGGTACCGATTCACCCCTCCCCTCTCAGTACACACTTCCCATTATTTCCAACAATTGGTATCAGAGCTAGAACTCTTATTTGGAAAAGATTAAAGAGTTAAGAGAAAAGATCATACAATGGAGAAGTACAGACTTGACAAAAGTATTGAGAATTAGAAGCTAGAAATTTAGATATTCTATGAGCAGTATAAAGAAGCTAGAATCAAGATGAGATAGCTATTAGATGAAAGAAATACTATGGCATCTCACTGTAATGAGACAGATTACCAAGAGGAAGAGATACTAGATCTATTTGAGTCTTCAGGATCTACTATAAGCAAAGCATCAGATACATCAGAAGAAATCATCACAAGATTAAATGAAATCAATCAACATCTGGCTGGACAAGTAAAATCTATACAAATCGGTCAAGAGACATAGATGGTACAAGAATGATTGATGTCATGAACAATGCTAGAAAATTTGAGCAAGAGAGAACACTAGCTATTGATGATATAAGAAATATTACTGAAAAGCTACAAGAAAAGGAGTCTGAAATATAGAGACTTACATAACATCATCATGAAATTACAAATCAGATTATTCTTATGAGTCAAGAGGCAAACAAAATGAATGTTGAACTCATTGAAAGAATAGAAGCTATCGGTGAGCTAAGGGAAGAAAATGAAAAGCTGAAACAAGAACTCAGAATTTAGCAACAACATAATGAGATAATCAAGAGAGATGAAGAGAGAAACAAAATAATGGATGATTTTCTCGATGAACAAAGGAGAGCCAACAACAACACTACACTAGGCTATACCGAGAATGAAGAATCACCCAATCGAATTGATCTAAAGAATGCCTATGCAAATCCAAGAGAAAGAAAGATGACATGCAATCACTATGGAAAGAAAGGCCACACATTGAATGTATGCATGAGCAAAATGAAAGGTATTCCTAACCCCACATCTTCATTCATAGGATTCTGTTATAAATGTAACAAGAAAGGACATAAAGTATATGAATGTAAGTCTGAGATGAAACAACCAAAGAAGGAAACCTAGATGGAAAAATATTGTCCTACTTACAAAAGGCATGGGCACACTACTCTTGAATGTTGGAAGAATAAAAAGCAAGCATGGAAACCTAAAGGTCAAGAATTTTCCCATCAACCGAAAAGAGTCGGTAACCAGTATGTATGGGATTACAACACTTGGGAAAATTGTACAAAATGTGGAAGATTTGGTCACATTTTTGAAAATTGTATGAGACAATGGTCAAGAAATCCTAGAGGATGGACTAACCCCAGAATGACATTTTTACTCTGTCATAAAGTCAGTCATCTCAAGAAAGACTGCAAAGACCGAATGATAGAGACCAACACCTTTTCCAATGGAAACATCATTGAAGACATTAGGAAGATGAGAAACATAATGTGGACGATAGCTACAAATAATGATGAAGCTGGACCAAGCAATGCAATTGGTGACACCCTATCCAATGGATCTGGTGACATCACCACCCCCACCTAAGCAGAACAAGTAAGTATGGAATTTTATTACACCAAGTTATATTTTACATCAGTTTCATCATACATAGTTAAAATGCCAAATTATCATGGTTATATATGCACTATGGCATTACTTGTTAAATTCTGTGAAAACTATTTCATCGGTTAATACATACCGAAATACATCAGTATATATTCAAATTTGAATTGTTTGCACTTACCGAGAATCATCGGTTAACATGTAAAAGCTAAAGTTTCTAGTATAAACCAAGATCTGTCAGTAATCAAGCGAGTTGACAAGTTGTTTTTGCAATACACCGAAACTCGTCAATAAAAGTAACAAGATAGACGACTACCCTGAAACATCGTGTGGTCACCAAGAGGGGGGTTAGTGTATCAACTGACGAATCCATCTTCACACACCGAGGAGTGGTTGAGCATTAATGACTCAACCTAGGGCAAAGTATATAAATAGATGAGACGATGGAAAGGTTTCATTTCTTACTTGCGATTTGAGTGAAGCGACCAGAGAGAAAATAGAGCCAGAAGCAACAACATTGCAGAGCAGCTCCAACTTGTTAAAAAACACTCCAAGTAGATCAGTTACAACTACAGAGGTTGAAGTACAAAGAATAAATGAGAACTTTGTTCATCTTTTACAGAAAGCTCTAAAATTCTGAAATAATGGCCACAACTTCAAGAATGGCTAAGTTGAAGAGAATAAAGAAGGATAAGGTCAATCTTGTCGAGAGCTCTACCTGTGTAGAACCACATTACAAGATATGCTCAGAGGTTGCATCACAACCTGACAATGCTGGAGCATTCTCATGAATACTAGCTAGGGTTTTGCTCGTCGAAGATGTGCGAGCATACATACACTACAAGATTGCATAAATTGGAGACCTAGAGGTTGAAAAAGCTTTCAAGAAGCTATGCAAAGATGATGAAACTATTAAAGATGAACACAAGCACATCTAAGTGAAAGGGCTCACAAATTCCCTATGGTTCCCGAAAGTGTTTAAGACCGAGTGGATTCAGTTAGTATTGAGAAGAATTCACAATCATAAGCTATGGCTGGATGAGCCTAAACCAATAACCCAAGATGTTATTCATGCATTCACCGGTTATCCAATGACCAAAAAGGTAAAGGCATTGAAGCACCTGCCCAAGGCTGAAATTGAGAATAATACAGGAGCTACATGGGATGGAAGAGGACTGAGAGTATTCACCATCACCAAAATTGAGAATAATACAGGAGCTACATGGGATGGAAGAGGACTGAGAGTATTCACCATCACCAAAATTGAGAATAATACAGGAGCTACATGGGATGGAAGAGGACTGAGAGTATCCACCATTACCGATGAGGAAATGAAATTCAGAGCATGTGTCTTAGGATACAAGTTCTTTCAAGCTAGCAGGATAAAAAACATAGCATCCGGAGTAGTGGACACAACATATAACATTGTGAATAAAGGAACTCAATTGGATCTATCAGAACTTCTACTCAAGGAGCTAGAAGAGAACCTAAAGAAAATCAAGAATGTAAAATCAAACTCATGTAAGCTTGGTTCACTTATCATGTGCATTTTCTATTACTTCCAAGAATCCTCTCCATCAATAGGAGATGTAAAATGGGATACAACTAGACCAGTCACCACATAGATCAGTGAGTTTATAAAATCACTGGGAGACAATTTTTAGACAGTTATGGATGAGTAATTTTCTGGATTCAAGGAGATAATGGAGAAAAGATTAAGGATCCCCAAGAAATTAATTGAGAAATTCAAGAATGATATATTCTTCATGGTAGACACAGATTTCACATATATCAAACCTGTTGTACCAAGGATAGCATGGCTAAAACCACTTGACTATGAAGTGAACATAATCAATCATCTAATGCAATTGATGCATTGATAAATGAGCCCTTTGAAAAAACAAAACCCAAGTTTGGTACCTATGAAGAAGCCCAAGAAAGAATCAAAACTGGCTTGGTTGTGAAACAGATAGATAGGAAGAAAGATAAAATGGTCAAGAACTTGAAGGAAAGGCTGTCGATTACAGAGGAAAAAACCAAACAAACAAAAGAAACCAAGGGATAGTCACCCATCGGTGAAGCTGAGCAGGAAAGTGACTCTGACTCTACAGAGTCAGATACTCCATTACCTACACCAACTAAGAAGCCTAGAACCACAACTGCTACAAGGACACGAATTCAAACAGCTAAGGACACAAGTCCTTCACCATTGAAGAAAGGTCAGGTAAGGACCTACAAGAGGAAACCTACAACACAGAAAAGAGGGCCAGAAAAAAGAAGGCTCATAAGAACCAAGGAGGACATTGAGGACACCAAATAGGATGAAGCTACTGAACAGGAGAAGAGTAAGATCCCTAAAACCATTGATGAGGTATGTGCACTAATGATTAAGTCAGGATCAATTACTGAGTCCAAATTCGGAAGATGGTTAACTCTAGATCCCTTGGACCAAAACAAGATTGAAGAGGAAATTATCAAATGATGAGTACATTTAAATATGTACCAATACAATTTTATGACAAAATTCCCAATGCACTAGATGACAGACTATCTTCTAGATGGACTTATGCATTGAATAATGAGAAAGAGGTAAGGGAAAGAGTCCTTGTTTCTCTTATGCCTCCCAAATCCAAGATGGAAGAAATCAAGGAGATGATGGAGAAACATGCATAGGATTTCTCACCCAATATGAGATCCTACAAGATACATAAGGGAAAGCTAATAAACCTAGAGAAGGACAACAACAAAATTTGTAGTAAGATACTCAATAGACCTACTAAGGAGGCAAGCTCCGAGATAAAACTTCTCACAAATGAACCACACAAGGATGATCAGGCTACTGAGAGCACCAAACCAATTATCATCACACATGTAAAATTGGACAAAGAGGAAATGGACACCACAGGAAACAAGAATATGGTTGTTGCAGATGAGACATGGTCGGACACCACCATGGACAACATTGTTGACAATACAATCATTGACATCACCGATGACCATGCAGAAGAAATTCAAAAAGATGAAGATGCCACTGTTTCTAAGGACCAGACCAAGGAACATGAAATTACATTTGATGTTGCACAAGTAAACATACCAGGAAATATGCCAATATTGATGGAAGCCATCAATATACTCCAGGAAAAGGAGAAAACACCAACCAAAGATGAAATCATATCTGAAGACAAGGATGATACAGAACAAAAGGATGCATTTGAAGAACAAAAAGACACATCTAAATAATTGAAAGATGCTACTGATACACAACAAGACAAATCTATTGATTAGAAAAGTGAAGAATATCAGCAAGCAAAAGATAGAGAACAGAAAGAGGACAGTGAGAAGAGAAGAAAAATACACTAGAAAATATAGAAGAAAAATATGCAGATGAACCCAAGGTTAATGAGGAGATGTCTTCACCTAACTGATAGGTTGACAACGAGCATAAGGAAAAAGAAAATTCATCTACCAAGCCTTCACCGTGCACTTCAGAGAAGAGAAATGAAATAGCACTAGTAGTTCAAAAATCTACATCAACTCAAATCTCAAAGAAGAAGAAGAAAAAGAAGAAAAAGAATAAGAATCTAGTTACTTTGGATGAAATTATTTAGATTCCATTATGCGATCCTAGAACATTGGATCCAACTAAAATAACAAAGTAAGAAAGACTTTGTGAGAGAAAAGCTATCCAGGATAAGCTTAGGAAAGCAACAAAAGAATCAAAGGTACTTGAAATTATAAAATACATACTACAACAGATAGTATCTGACACTAACATTGATTAAGAGACTCCTATACTTGATCAATTGGCCATTCTTACAGAAGCTATCACATCTCAAAATGTAGATGCTGAAAAGGAAATTGAAGAAAGAGCAGAGCAGAAATCTCAATTCAAACTACCAGAGAAAATCAACCAAGAAGTGGCAGAGGAAAAGGTGAAGCTATTTGAACTTGTAAGTACATTGGACCTCATTAATTTAGAAGCTATAACCTTAACCCAAAAGTTGTGCACTTTAGATCAACTCACTAAGGAGTATAGTGAGAAGATAGCACAAATCGATGCCGATCTACAAACAAGTGCACAAGGTCTCACTAACAATGAAGATACAATCAAATTGAACTATGAACAGCTAAAGCAAGAAAGAAAGCTGAGACAGAACATTCAAAATACAAAATCAAAGTTTAGAGATGAGGTAACCGAGCTCCAAGCTCTAATTCTACACAATCTCACATTACTACAATAACACATGACACTGGCAAGAACACTAATTGCCACCCCAGAAATGTCTGTCCTAGACAACTATGATATGCATGCATGAATTGCATTAGAGCACATGAATCTGGAACACCTTAAAGAGAAATGGGAACAAATGATGGAAGAAATGACAAACTCTCATTCCCATATTATGGACAATCTGTAAGTTACACATTTTTGCCAAAATTTTGACAAATAGTAAGTTGTACGTCTTTGTCCTTAATATCAAAATAGGGGGAAATGATATGTATATATATCATAAGGTGAAAAGGAGAAATAAAGAAAGGAAAGTATAAGTATACACGTACATATATACTATAATGCATAGAGTTAGGGGGAGTCATATAAAGACAAGATATATACATGGTGTACATACTAAATAGTTTAGTATTCATACACATATCAGTATTTGATACTAATGTCAAAGGGGGAGATTGAAGACATTATTTTTCCATTAGTATACAAAAGGAAAATAGTTTTTGAACCTTCAATAAACCTACACCAAAAGAAAGAATTTCAGGAACACCGAAAGACAGACTTTTAGGAACACTAAAAGTACAAATATTAGAGATCACCGAATGTGTTAAGTTCAAGAGACATCCGACAGATAAAGTGGAACCCGATAGGAGGAAACTGATAGAGGAATCTGATGAGTAGATACAGTGTAAACTGAGAGAACAAGCACAATGCAAACTGAAAGAACAAAATAATGCAACCCAAAAGATAATTAAACTGATTTTAGAGAAAACTGAGCATTAGCCACTGGAAGTCAATTACATCCTGGAAAAAGCGGATCTGACTTCCACATCAGATAAAACACTCATATTCTATTTATAGAGTTTTTTTTTTGTTTTAAAACCATTACTTAAGGGACAAGCAACATTATTGTAATTGTTTTAATCAGTCTAACTGATTGAAAACATGCAGACTAGGAGATATAGGTAAAGTTCTAAACCTGTGATCATAGGGTTAAGTTTGTTTTACGTGAAACTTAATTAGGTCAATCTATATTATAAATAGATGTTGTAATCATTCTATATGTATGAGGAGAGGATGAATGTAGCCAATGAACACATCTATGGATCAGACTGAGAGTTTCAAGAACTAGAACAACAAAAGATGAAATTGGTTATCAAGAACCAAGAACAGAGGCTACCAAGAAACAGAGGTATTATTCAATCATAATATGTGATACACATATACATGTAATATTGAATGGATTTGTAATAATAAATAGTAGATTGCATACAATTAGGTCAAAGAGTAATTTTCTTACATTCTAACAAGTGAAGCAAAAGTAAAAATCCTTTCAAGGAAGGTGGATTTAACAATCCTATTGTAAATCTCTTAACTAAGTGCACACTAAACAGTGTTGCTAAAGCTCTTAACAGAGTAGAATTTAACAGGTCTCCACATGATACTCCTAACATTTTAGATCATTATAAGTGATCAAATTGTAAGCCTTAATTGGCCCCTTCCAATCTGCAGATAGTGAAGATTTTGTGGGTGCCATCCCCACCACAGTTTTTACCTTCTTACAGAGGTTTTCTATGATGTCATATCTTGTGTTATGAGTCAATTAATTTCGTGCATGTTTCTATCAATGTTTACATGTTTGATCAAGTTAAATAATTGATATGTCTTACACAAATATATTATAGAACCGATGAATGGATAAACACTTCCCATTATTTCCAACACTTTCTGCTCGGTAACATAACTAATTAGTCTTACCGACTTGCCCAATCTACTTTACTGACTTAATAAAGTAGAAAACAATTATTTCAATATGAACTTATCATTGTCTGATCTTTATTAACTACCCAATTAAATCAAATCTGAAAGAAATGGTAATTCAATATGAACCAGAAATCAATTGCTTGATATCAATGAAAAAATAACGATTGATCTAATCCTTTCTACAATCTTGTATACCTCTGATCTTGGTCTTCATCATCATCTCCATCATTTGAGTAACATTTCCAACTTGAAGAGTTTACCAATCACATACATAACCAATATAGGCACATACCACCATATAGGGTGTCCCACGAGGAAAGAAATAATACATTTATTAAGGTCAGTGCATTAATATAGTATCTTATTTTGAGGTCGATAAGGTGCATGGCCACATATCATTTTGGCTCAACTTACATTAATACCAACATAGTATGGTTCAATAATATTTAATATCACAATAATACATTGCATCATCTTAATAAAGCCACTTAAATACATTTTTAATCCTTCAAGGCATATGCCAATATTTCCAAATTGCATAAGCATGATCAATGTTTTATTCACACTTATGGCAATCGACAACCCTAGGCTCTTGTATCTTTATATAGGATATACACTCCCTAGATTCAATTATTAAAGTAATGATATGCATGAGTATGGTTATGGATGCACATTCTATTGGCAAGTGATGATATTTTTATGATATGAGATAGTTATGGGTTTTGATTTATGGCAACATATCTAGTATATTGATTTCTTGGAATGAAGTTCAGTTTTGGAGATACAGTCTTCAAAATGACTAAGTATAGAAGCAAAAATACAGAGTATGAAAGTATTGTTTTGAGTAGCGAAGATCAAGTATGATGAGTTATGAATTTCAAGCTTAGTGGAAGATAATATGGTGTATTTATGACCTCCACCTAAGATTGATTTAGTTTTTGTGTTGATTACAGTGAGTTAGAGAGATTTGAAGAAAGCAAAGACAACTGAACAACGTAACAAAGTAGTTGAATAGTAGAAATGATTTAAGGAGTATGGCATGGACTCCTGGCAAGCTAAGTTAGATTATAATTTTGGATAACCTATATTCTAGTTATGTAAGAGCGCTGAATTTGTATTTTCTCTTTACATTATTTATTTTGTATGAAGATACAACTATGTGATATTGTTAAGAGAGCTAACTTGATGTTAAGAAAGATATATATATATATATATATATATATATATATATATATATATAAATGAAGACTTTTTGTAAAGTGAAGATATAGATGATGGATGAGCGAATGCATGTGTATGTATGAAAATGACAGATTAGAGGATGACAAAGATCATTGAAGAACTATGACTGGAACTATCTATGCATTGAAGATGCTTGTTATTGTTCATTATTGAAAACACTTTGTAACAAAAGTTTTGTTGTAAGAGATGCAAGCTCAGTAGGCCCCTAACAGGGTGTTGTATACCTTTAACAGGGTTGTTATTCCTTTAACAAGTAAATGTACTATGTAATATTCAGCTCCTAACAGGGCTAGGTCTCCTAACAGGGACATTATACTTTAATGCATGCTTGTGGTACCATCCCCACCGTGGTTTTACCTTGGCCAGGGTTTCCTCGACAACAAATAATGGTGTTATGAGTTCTGTGTTATTTGTTTATGTTCTTTTCATTTCAACAAGCTTATGGTTTATTTGCAATTGGTTTAAGTTTAATTTAAAGTGTTGTAATACTGATTCACCTCCTCTCAATATTACTTAATCCTAAAAATTGGTATCAGAGCTATTGGCCCTTGAAGAGAAAGTCTAACAGCTTAAGGGAGAATAGAATGGATTCAAAAAATTTACAAGAGAACTCTGAAGTAGCACTTGAAGACCTTGATAAAGAAAAAGTGGAAAATGGTTACTTGAGATTAAAATTAAGGAGAGCTGAGGGATTCATCAAGAAACTTAAGGATCAACTTGAACTTTCCAGAAATCAGAGACAGGATCTTATGGTTCAGATAAAAGAGGATTCAGAAAATGATAATTTAGATCAGATAAAGCAACTTGAACAAGAGAATGATACTTTGAAGCTTGAGAATGAAATGATGGATAAAGAGATCCAAAAAGAAAAGAATGCTAAGATCAAGACTAAAGAAGTTTTGAAAGATGCTAATACTCTGACGGGACGAATGATGATTGACCTTGACCACTACAAGAACAAGTATCTAGAATTGGAGATTAGATCATAAAAGTTGAACTTGTTGAGACGAAGAAACACATTAAGAAAATTCACATAAGAAGTGACTTGATTGATGAACATAGAGACATATAGAAACCTAAAGGTGATATGATTGGTATTGGCTTCAATGAAGTTGAATGCTCTAAGAATCAAGAAGAAAAATTTGATGCGAATATTGATGCAGAAAAATCTATTCTTGAAGAACCTAAAGAACATATCAGACCTTTTAGAGGTAGATGTTTTGGATGCAAAAAGTTTGGACACATGAAGAGATATTTCATAGGTAATACCCCTTTCAAAAGCTTTTCTATTTATTTTTTTAATTGTAATTCATATGGGCACAAGAAAGAAGAATGCAGGAAACCTGATCAAACTAGATATAGACAAGAAAATAACAAAGGAGAATTAGTAGCTAAGGTCACATGTTACAAATGCAACAACCTTGGAAACATTGAAAGGAATTGTAAATGAAAAGTTAATCAGTACAGTAAACCTCCTATATGCTACAAATGTAACAATCCAGGTCATATAGCGAAGTTTTGCAGGTATAATAGAGTAAATAACATAAGAGCACCACCTCCTATGGATACAAAGAGGAATGACAATAATATTGGTAAGAGTCTTGCTGAATACAAGAGTGATTTTGAAAATTGTTTCAAGAAAGAAGAAGATAACAGCAGTGGTAAAGTATGGAGAGTCAAAGAGTCTAATGATGTATTGGTTTAGGAAGAGACAGTAGATGCTATTGGATCCTCACCTAATGCTAGCAAAGCAAAATCAACCTAATTGGCTGAGCATGGCCTTAGGGGGAGAATTGGATGAGTACAATAGAATATATCTAGCCCCTAATTATGTGGATTAAGATCTAGTGAGATTAGGTATGATATTGGCCGACATCATTGAACTTATCTCTAAGAGCGCAACATCAGACGATGCATATTTTGTGATAGCAAGAATTGTGACTGACTGGTTAGTATTAGGTAATGTGAGTTTTTAACACTTAACAATGTATAAAGAACCTAATGGTTATCTATTTATTTACCATTTGACAAGCATCAACCTAAGGAGATTAGAGAGAAGATAGATTTAGACTATCTTGCAACTACTTTGTGTGATCGATCGAAGTGAAAACTTAGAGTTCAACATGTAAAAGGTACTTACATCATCTACTCATAAAGAAGCTATGGATGCACCTTTGATATATGATGTTGTAGATCAACCTAGATACATGTTTAAGAAACATCCATTCAATTCTTGTGAAGATGGCCTTGAAGGAGCATTTTCCTAGACACCGTATGATGTTATGCATGTAGAAGATATTAGGGCATACATTCATTAAAAGTATGATATACTGGGTGTTGATGAAATTTCTACTGAAATGGAGTATATGTTTGATAATGGAAAAATGAGGGATGAATTCAAGAACATTGGCAACCTGAGCATCATGAAGATATTGGATTTGTATGAATTCAGTGAAGAGGAATGGTTTAAAATCTTACTCAGCAAAGTTCATGATCAGTTCATCTTGATAGGAGAGAAACCTATAAAGATATGTAGTCAATTGCTTCATGGGATTACTGGATTGGACAACACTGGAGCTATCCCTGTGGCTGAGAAGAACATAAAGAAACAAGTCAAAACCCTAACACATTCAAAATGGGATAGGCGATCTATGACAGTGAATGGTATATTCTTACAAGATGTTAGATTGATTGTGATGATACTTGGTTACAAATTCTATTATATCAATAGACCTAATTCAGTATCTATAGGTGTTATCATGATGGCCTACAGAATGGTGAAAGAAAACACTAATTATAACCTATGTGAGGTTCTAGCACAACAATTTTTGGAGAATGTTAAACTAATCAAGAAGGACAAGTCTAAGACCTTTCGATTTGGCTCACTCTTAATACATATGTATATCCACATTGAGCACAAGTTTCTAGGCATGCATCTGAGTGGATGTAGAAAGGGGATGCCTACTGGTATTCAAATTTATGAGAGCTACCGAAGACAAAATGACACATGGGTTGATTGTGAACTATTTGCCATGATCAAAATTCTTCAGAGGAAAATGAAGGAAAGAGTCATAATTCCTTAAGAATTAGTTGAAAAATACAAGGATTCAATTTTTTTTTATGGTTGAGACAGACTATGGATGTTTTGAGGTAGTTATACCTAGGGTGAAATGGTGTTATCCTATGGGATATGAAGTTAGTTTTGAGGTCCTAGCTATGCATATTGAACATGTGTTGGCATCTAAAGTAGATACATCTGAGGAGAGATGGGGCACCTATGATGAAAATTCAGCTAAAGTCAGAGAAGAGAAGACAAGAGGCATGAGGAAAAGGAAAGTTGAAAACATTTTTTATTACTGTGGGACTAAGGTAGGTTTGACTAAAGAAGAGTTGAGAGAAGTAAAGAAGAATGTAGCAGATTGATCTTCTGGATTGGTAAGTATTTCTACTGCATCCCTTCCACCTCTAGAGATTGAGAAGGTAACTACTCCACCTTCTACAATTATTGATGTTACCACCCCTTCACCACCACTAAAGGCATCACAAGAAGAGGTAGTAAATATTGTACCTTAGAGAAGCACCAGATCCACTAAGTCAGATTCACCTCCTAAGGAACAGAGGATTGAAGGAGAAGAGAAGAAAGCATAAAAAGAGACCACTAGTGATAGACAAGTGTGGAAGCCAGACTTGAAGATGATTGAAAAGATAGATATTGAGAAAAGGAATCTTGTTTATGTGAACAAGTACTATGACAGGTATGAGGAACCAAATAAACTTAAGATTGAAGATATTATGGTAAATTACTTACTTGTTTTCAAGAAGAATCTACTAGAGTTAGAGGGAAGTATACCTGAGGAGCTTTATGGTAGACTGGAAGTAAGGAAATAGCTTGCACACATTGAAGATGATGCTATTAGGAATCAAGCTATCGATGACATGCTACCATTAGTTTCGATACAAGAAAGAGAAAGAATACTTAATGCACTAAAATCACTATTGAGGACTAAGGCTAGATTGGTGATAATTATGGGAAGAGAGTATGAAGAAGTCTTAGAGGAGAATAAAAATGCATTAGATCAGATACTAATGAGCAATATTCTCGAGGAGACTCCAATTCCTAAAACTACTACTCCTACACCTATAGGAATTGGTGAATGTTCTAAGATAGCTGAGGTGAATGTTGAGATGAGCGAAGATACAATGCAACTAGATTTCTATGTTTATGGTGTGCCTTTGACCCTTGACACATCAATTGATGAGAAGGGCCCATTTGCAAGAATTATTGACAACACAATTGTAGAGGAGAAGGAAGAACATAAAGAAGAAGAATAGGAAAAGGAAGAACAAAAGGAGGAAGAGAAGAAAATTAGGTCTGAATAGAGAATTGTGACATAGACAACAAAAGAGAAAGAGACAAGAGCTAAGGTAAAACATGAACCTAATACATCTACTAATCTATTGTTGGCAATTATAGACAAAACATTGAGTACTAATGTTGATAGTATGGATGAGGATGAGTTGATGAGACTATGTTTCATCACATTCTCTAAAGCTAAGGAAAGATCTAAGAAGAAAGGAGATAAAAGATCTAAAGTGATTACTAGGGTAGTCAATACAGTGAAAAAAATCCTCCCTGTACCTATTGTATTTCAAGGAAAGGATGAAGTAGAGAATCCGAGGTTGACACTAGATGATTTTAACAGTCACTATGAATCTTTAGTGAAGATTGCTGAAGAGAAGGCTGAGAAGAGTTATCTAGAGAAGAATTTGAAGGAAGTTTGCCACTCTATCTTATGGGACTTGGGAATTCTGAGAGAAGCTACAACTAAGGCTAGAAACTATGTCACACATGGAAGGATACTATACAACCATTGTATAAATCCTATTAGACATATTCAGAATATTGAAGACATTTTGGCAAAGGAAAGGGCTTCAATGAATAGAATGATGGACATTTGTGATACCTCCTCACAATATATATTAGAGATAGATATGGATATAACAAAGAATTATGACAAGATGAATGTATTGGATATTGAGAAAGGGAGAGTCATGACAAGATTTGGTTTGTTGAAGAGTTTAATCACTCTTAAACTATCAATTCTTGAAGTTCATTTATCTAAAAATCCATAGAGACATCATCTTATGCACTAAATAAACTAATTCAGGTTTGTCAGTTGTTGATTGATTCATGGAGAACTGAAGTGAAGATCATGGAAGATACCTTCCAGAATGTACTCAAACTGGTGAGAAAACATTGAAATCCTACAATTTTGTAAATTTTGGATGCACCTTTGTCATTTTTGTCAAAGGGGGAGAAGAGAAGAAAAATGAGTTAGCAGAAAATGATAATATATATATGAAAGAGAAAAAAAGAGAGAACAGTGAGTTGGGACACTTAGTCATTTTTTGCTAAGTGTTGCCATCAATGCCAAAGGGAGAGATTTTTGGAAAGTGATGACATTTGTATGATATGAGACACTTATGGGTTTTCATTTATGGCAACATATCTTGTCTATTGATTGCTTGGAATGAAGTTAAGTTCTGGAGATATAGTCTTCAAAATGACTAAGTATAGAAACAAAAATACAGAGTATGACAATATTGTTTTGAGTAGCGAAGATCAAGTATGATGAGTTATAAATTGTGAGCTTAGTGGAAGATACTATGGGGTATGAATTACCTCCACCTAAGATCAATTTATTTTTGGTGTTGATTACAGTGACTTAGAGAAATTTGAAGACAAGCGAAGACAATAAAATAGCGTAATAGAGCAGTTGAATAGTAGCGATGATTTAAGGAGTATGGTGTGGAATCCTGGCAAGCTAAGTTAGATTATATTTTTGGATACCCTATATTATGGTTATGTAAGAGTTCCGAATTTGTATTTTATCTTTACATTATTTATTTTGTATTGAGAGCCAACTATGTGAAATTGTTAAGAGAGTTGACTTGATGTTAAGAAAGATATATATATGAAGACTTTTTGTAAAGTGAAGATATAGATGATGGATGAGTGAATGTATGTGTGTATGTATGTGAATGGAAGAGAAGAGGATGATAGAGATCATTGAAGAACCATGACTAGAAATATCTAAGAATTGAAGATGCTTTTTGTTGTTCATTACTGAGAACACTTTTTCACATAAGTTTTGTTGTAAGAGTTGTAAGCTCAGTTGGCCCCTAACAGGGTGTTGTATACCTTTAACAAGGAAATTTACTATGTAATATTCAGCTCCTAACATGGCTAGGTCTCCTAATAGGGATATTATACTTTAGTGCATGCTTGTGGGTACCATCCCCACCAAGGTTTTCCCTTGGCCGAGGTTTCCTCGACAACAAATAATGGTGTTATGAGTTCTGTGTTATTTGTTTATGTTCTTTTCATTTCAGCAAGATTAAGGTTTATTTGGAATTAGTTTAAGTTTAATTTAAATTGCTGTAATATTGATTCACCCCCTCTCAGTATTAATTAATCCTAACACATTCAACAAGTACATAATCCCTATCTAAATTATTTTCTTTATAATCTTTGAGCATTGGGAGACTAGTTTTGAGAGGATTAAAGTCTTACTAAGGAGGTTGGAGACAATGCATTTATTGGACCAACATAATCATATAACCCTTTCCTTAGTTCCCATTATAGATCCCTTATCAAGTTTATTATACTTAAGAATTCAATCAACATCTTTTCTTTTTTTTTTAACAAAACCTTGGTCTAAATTTATTAGATTTCCCTTACATAGTTGTATGTCTAAGCATAATTCCGAAAATGAGACATACATTTAATCTTGACATCACTGTCAAAGACAATTCAAAGGACATTTATTGACATGGACATTACAACAAAATTAAGCCCACGATGCCCCAAGGGGACCATTTTAATTTTATGTGTGGGTAGAAGCACGAAGGTGTGTCTCACTTTAGGCTAACTCAAAGGATTCAACCGAGAAAAAATTGGGCCATCTCGGCCAAATCCACGTACGCACCACATGGCATCTACGTGGCTAGAGGTACTCATCCAAGTCAGAATTCCAAAATACCACTCAACCGAGTCCCACTCACATTATAAAAACCCCGGAAGGTAGTTTAAGCCCCTCATTTGCACAGTGAGGGGCTAGTGGAGCAGAGAAGGGGGCTTGAGGACATTCAGCTGAGTGCGAGGTAGGGGCTCCATTTTTTTGCATTTATTTGATTTTTTGGCTTTTTAAAGTGTTTTTTGTAATTATATGGTTAAAATGATAATTTAATTGTATATTAGTACCAAATGTTTAATTTTTCATGTTTTTTCATAATTATATATATATACATACATACATATATATATATATATATATATATATATATATATGTACATGT